>JBAPLH010000014.1:3552500-3557500 GCA_037897445.1 Ceriops zippeliana | reverse complement strand
AAAAAAAAAAAAAAAAAAAAAAAAAAAAAAAAAAAAAAAAAAAAAAAAAAAAAAAAAAAAAAAAAAAAAAAAAAAAAAAAAAAAAAAAAAAAAAAAAAAAAAAAAAAAAAAAAAAAAAAAAAAAAAAAAAAAAAAAAAAAAAAAAAAAAAAAAAAAAAAAAAAAAAAAAAAAAAAAAAAAAAAAAAAAAAAAAAAAAAAAAAAAAAAAAAAAAAAAAAAAAAAAAAAAAAAAAAAAAAAAAAAAAAAAAAAAAAAAAAAAAAAAAAAAAAAAAAAAAAAAAAAAAAAAAAAAAAAAAAAAAAAAAAAAAAAAAAAAAAAAAAAAAAAAAAAAAAAAAAAAAAAAAAAAAAAAAAAAAAAAAAAAAAAAAAAAAAAAAAAAAAAAAAAAAAAAAAAAAAAAAAAAAAAAAAAAAAAAAAAAAAAAAAAAAAAAAAAAAAAAAAAAAAAAAAAAAAAAAAAAAAAAAAAAAAAAAAAAAAAAAAAAAAAAAAAAAAAAAAAAAAAAAAAAAAAAAAAAAAAAAAAAAAAAAAAAAAAAAAAAAAAAAAAAAAAAAAAAAAAAAAAAAAAAAAAAAAAAAAAAAAAAAAAAAAAAAAAAAAAAAAAAAAAAAAAAAAAAAAAAAAAAAAAAAAAAAAAAAAAAAAAAAAAAAAAAAAAAAAAAAAAAAAAAAAAAAAAAAAAAAAAAAAAAAAAAAAAAAAAAAAAAAAAAAAAAAAAAAAAAAAAAAAAAAAAAAAAAAAAAAAAAAAAAAAAAAAAAAAAAAAAAAAAAAAAAAAAAAAAAAAAAAAAAAAAAAAAAAAAAAAAAAAAAAAAAAAAAAAAAAAAAAAAAAAAAAAAAAAAAAAAAAAAAAAAAAAAAAAAAAAAAAAAAAAAAAAAAAAAAAAAAAAAAAAAAAAAAAAAAAAAAAAAAAAAAAAAAAAAAAAAAAAAAAAAAAAAAAAAAAAAAAAAAAAAAAAAAAAAAAAAAAAAAAAAAAAAAAAAAAAAAAAAAAAAAAAAAAAAAAAAAAAAAAAAAAAAAAAAAAAAAAAAAAAAAAAAAAAAAAAAAAAAAAAAAAAAAAAAAAAAAAAAAAAAAAAAAAAAAAAAAAAAAAAAAAAAAAAAAAAAAAAAAAAAAAAAAAAAAAAAAAAAAAAAAAAAAAAAAAAAAAAAAAAAAAAAAAAAAAAAAAAAAAAAAAAAAAAAAAAAAAAAAAAAAAAAAAAAAAAAAAAAAAAAAAAAAAAAAAAAAAAAAAAAAAAAAAAAAAAAAAAAAAAAAAAAAAAAAAAAAAAAAAAAAAAAAAAAAAAAAAAAAAAAAAAAAAAAAAAAAAAAAAAAAAAAAAAAAAAAAAAAAAAAAAAAAAAAAAAAAAAAAAAAAAAAAAAAAAAAAAAAAAAAAAAAAAAAAAAAAAAAAAAAAAAAAAAAAAAAAAAAAAAAAAAAAAAAAAAAAAAAAAAAAAAAAAAAAAAAAAAAAAAAAAAAAAAAAAAAAAAAAAAAAAAAAAAAAAAAAAAAAAAAAAAAAAAAAAAAAAAAAAAAAAAAAAAAAAAAAAAAAAAAAAAAAAAAAAAAAAAAAAAAAAAAAAAAAAAAAAAAAAAAAAAAAAAAAAAAAAAAAAAAAAAAAAAAAAAAAAAAAAAAAAAAAAAAAAAAAAAAAAAAAAAAAAAAAAAAAAAAAAAAAAAAAAAAAAAAAAAAAAAAAAAAAAAAAAAAAAAAAAAAAAAAAAAAAAAAAAAAAAAAAAAAAAAAAAAAAAAAAAAAAAAAAAAAAAAAAAAAAAAAAAAAAAAAAAAAAAAAAAAAAAAAAAAAAAAAAAAAAAAAAAAAAAAAAAAAAAAAAAAAAAAAAAAAAAAAAAAAAAAAAAAAAAAAAAAAAAAAAAAAAAAAAAAAAAAAAAAAAAAAAAAAAAAAAAAAAAAAAAAAAAAAAAAAAAAAAAAAAAAAAAAAAAAAAAAAAAAAAAAAAAAACAAAAAAAAAAAAAAAAAAAAAAAAAAAAAAAAAAAAAAAAAAAAAAAAAAAAAAAAAAAAAAAAAAAAAAAAAAAAAAAAAAAAAAAAAAAAAAAAAAAAAAAAAAAAAAAAAAAAAAAAAAAAAAAAAAAAAAAAAAAAAAAAAAAAAAAAAAAAAAAAAAAAAAAAAAAAAAAAAAAAAAAAAAAAAAAAAAAAAAAAAAAAAAAAAAAAAAAAAAAAAAAAAAAAAAAAAAAAAAAAAAAAAAAAAAAAAAAAAAAAAAAAAAAAAAAAAAAAAAAAAAAAAAAAAAAAAAAAAAAAAAAAAAAAAAAAAAAAAAAAAAAAAAAAAAAAAAAAAAAAAAAAAAAAAAAAAAAAAAAAAAAAAAAAAAAAAAAAAAAAAAAAAAAAAAAAAAAAAAAAAAAAAAAAAAAAAAAAAAAAAAAAAAAAAAAAAAAAAAAAAAAAAAAAAAAAAAAAAAAAAAAAAAAAAAAAAAAAAAAAAAAAAAAAAAAAAAAAAAAAAAAAAAAAAAAAAAAAAAAAAAAAAAAAAAAAAAAAAAAAAAAAAAAAAAAAAAAAAAAAAAAAAAAAAAAAAAAAAAAAAAAAAAAAAAAAAAAAAAAAAAAAAAAAAAAAAAAAAAAAAAAAAAAAAAAAAAAAAAAAAAAAAAAAAAAAAAAAAAAAAAAAAAAAAAAAAAAAAAAAAAAAAAAAAAAAAAAAAAAAAAAAAAAAAAAAAAAAAAAAAAAAAAAAAAAAAAAAAAAAAAAAAAAAAAAAAAAAAAAAAAAAAAAAAAAAAAAAAAAAAAAAAAAAAAAAAAAAAAAAAAAAAAAAAAAAAAAAAAAAAAAAAAAAAAAAAAAAAAAAAAAAAAAAAAAAAAAAAAAAAAAAAAAAAAAAAAAAAAAAAAAAAAAAAAAAAAAAAAAAAAAAAAAAAAAAAAAAAAAAAAAAAAAAAAAAAAAAAAAAAAAAAAAAAAAAAAAAAAAAAAAAAAAAAAAAAAAAAAAAAAAAAAAAAAAAAAAAAAAAAAAAAAAAAAAAAAAAAAAAAAAAAAAAAAAAAAAAAAAAAAAAAAAAAAAAAAAAAAAAAAAAAAAAAAAAAAAAAAAAAAAAAAAAAAAAAAAAAAAAAAAAAAAAAAAAAAAAAAAAAAAAAAAAAAAAAAAAAAAAAAAAAAAAAAAAAAAAAAAAAAAAAAAAAAAAAAAAAAAAAAAAAAAAAAAAAAAAAAAAAAAAAAAAAAAAAAAAAAAAAAAAAAAAAAAAAAAAAAAAAAAAAAAAAAAAAAAAAAAAAAAAAAAAAAAAAAAAAAAAAAAAAAAAAAAAAAAAAAAAAAAAAAAAAAAAAAAAAAAAAAAAAAAAAAAAAAAAAAAAAAAAAAAAAAAAAAAAAAAAAAAAAAAAAAAAAAAAAAAAAAAAAAAAAAAAAAAAAAAAAAAAAAAAAAAAAAAAAAAAAAAAAAAAAAAAAAAAAAAAAAAAAAAAAAAAAAAAAAAAAAAAAAAAAAAAAAAAAAAAAAAAAAAAAAAAAAAAAAAAAAAAAAAAAAAAAAAAAAAAAAAAAAAAAAAAAAAAAAAAAAAAAAAAAAAAAAAAAAAAAAAAAAAAAAAAAAAAAAAAAAAAAAAAAAAAAAAAAAAAAAAAAAAAAAAAAAAAAAAAAAAAAAAAAAAAAAAAAAAAAAAAAAAAAAAAAAAAAAAAAAAAAAAAAAAAAAAAAAAAAAAAAAAAAAAAAAAAAAAAAAAAAAAAAAAAAAAAAAAAAAAAAAAAAAAAAAAAAAAAAAAAAAAAAAAAAAAAAAAAAAAAAAAAAAAAAAAAAAAAAAAAAAAAAAAAAAAAAAAAAAAAAAAAAAAAAAAAAAAAAAAAAAAAAAAAAAAAAAAAAAAAAAAAAAAAAAAAAAAAAAAAAAAAAAAAAAAAAAAAAAAAAAAAAAAAAAAAAAAAAAAAAAAAAAAAAAAAAAAAAAAAAAAAAAAAAAAAAAAAAAAAAAAAAAAAAAAAAAAAAAAAAAAAAAAAAAAAAAAAAAAAAAAAAAAAAAAAAAAAAAAAAAAAAAAAAAAAAAAAAAAAAAAAAAAAAAAAAAAAAAAAAAAAAAAAAAAAAAAAAAAAAAAAAAAAAAAAAAAAAAAAAAAAAAAAAAAAAAAAAAAAAAAAAAAAAAAAAAAAAAAAAAAAAAAAAAAAAAAAAAAAAAAAAAAAAAAAAAAAAAAAAAAAAAAAAAAAAAAAAAAAAAAAAAAAAAAAAAAAAAAAAAAAAAAAAAAAAAAAAAAAAAAAAAAAAAAAAAAAAAAAAAAAAAAAAAAAAAAAAAAAAAAAAAAAAAAAAAAAAAAAAAAAAAAAAAAAAAAAAAAAAAAAAAAAAAAAAAAAAAAAAAAAAAAAAAAAAAAAAAAAAAAAAAAAAAAAAAAAAAAAAAAAAAAAAAAAAAAAAAAAAAAAAAAAAAAAAAAAAAAAAAAAAAAAAAAAAAAAAAAAAAAAAAAAAAAAAAAAAAAAAAAAAAAAAAAAAAAAAAAAAAAAAAAAAAAAACAACAAAAAAAAAAAAAAAAAAAAAAAAAAAAAAAAAAAAAAAAAAAAAAAAAAAAAAAAAAAAAAAAAAAAAAAAAAAAAAAAAAAAAAAAAAAAAAAAAAAAAAAAAAAAAAAAAAAAAAAAAAAAAAAAAAAAAAAAAAAAAAAAAAAAAAAAAAAAAAAAAAAAAAAAAAAAAAAAAAAAAAAAAAAAAAAAAAAAAAAAAAAAAAAAAAAAAAAAAAAAAAAAAAAAAAAAAAAAAAAAAAAAAAAAAAAAAAAAAAAAAAAAAAAAAAAAAAAAAAAAAAAAAAAAAAAAAAAAAAAAAAAAAAAAAAAAAAAAAAAAAAAAAAAAAAAAAAAAAAAAAAAAAAAAAAAAAAAAAAAAAAAAAAAAAAAAAAAAAAAAAAAAAAAAAAAAAAAAAAAAAAAAAAAAAAAAAAAAAAAAAAAAAAAAAAAAAAAAAAAAAAAAAAAAAAAAAAAAAAAAAAAAAAAAAAAAAAAAAAAAAAAAAAAAAAAAAAAAAAAAAAAAAAAAAAAAAAAAAAAAAAAAAAAAAAAAAAAAAAAAAAAAAAAAAAAAAAAAAAAAAAAAAAAAAAAAAAAAAAAAAAA
>JBAPLH010000014.1:3370000-3550000 GCA_037897445.1 Ceriops zippeliana | reverse complement strand
TACATAACAAAAGCATATATTTCAATCAATTAATACACTAAAATTTTTGTGTACTAACTCACATTTATTTCTAATTTAATATTAGAATTATAATAAATAAAATTCAACACTTTAACTTTTGATTAAAACACTTGGTTCCAAACATATAACAAATTTTAATTAATTTCGACAAATTTTGCCTTAGGCCGAGAACCACGGGTCAAGGCTTCGACGGCGACAGCATGCAAGCCTCGCGGGCCGCGCCCATCGTTTTCCACCGGCGCCACCGGCCATCCATTAGCAACAAAAATCCAAAGACCAAAAATGGACCAAACGGAATAACATTGACGTCGTTGGATGACGTGTCAGGACCAAGCATCCGCATGCCGACGTTCATTGCCTGCCCTTCTGCTAAGGTCCCACCTTTCAATGCCTTTAGCTTTGAATTTAGACAGGGAGGCAAGTCACAAAGACGCAACTTCAAATTGACATCGTAACGGCCTCGCGTAATGTGGGCGCTTCAATTCTGATCAAACGGTACACATTTAATTTCACCACAACCATATTTTAATGAGATCAGTATTAGTAATGCACTTGCCCACGTGAATAATTTCCTGTACTCCTCAAACCAGCGTCAAGCAGGAGCAGAGCCTTCTTCCTCTTCACCGTCCCCGTCATCTTTCTTTCATGGATTGCCTCTCTTCTCTTCAATGGCTGTTTATTTCAGTATTGGCGCTTATAATTCTAACGCGTGCTCAGCTGCCTGGCACTTGGGAGCTGTTGGTTCCCAACGCCGGAATAGCCTCCATGCATACCGGGGTCACGCGGTTCAACACCGTGGTTCTCCTCGACAGGACCAATATCGGTCCATCTCGAAAGCTTCTGCCCAGAGGCCACTGCCGCTATGACCCAAACGACCCCGTTTTAAAGCGTGACTGCTATGCCCATTCCGCGGTCTTGGATCTTCAATCCAACCAAGTCCGCCCTCTGATGATTCTCACCGACACTTGGTGCTCCTCCGGCCAGTTCCTCCCTGACGGCACCCTGTTGCAAACCGGGGGTAACATGGACGGTTTCAAGAAGATCCGGAAGTTCGATCCGTGCGAGGCAAATGGGTATTGTAACTGGGTGGAGCTCCATGACGTGGAGTTGAGTGTTGGACGGTGGTATGCTTCGAACCAAATATTGCCCGACGGGTCAGTGATAATTGTCGGCGGGATAGGAACAAATACAGTAGAATATTATCCGCCAAGAAACGGCGCCGTCTCATTTCCGTTTCTAGCTGACGTGGAGGACAAGCAAATGGACAATCTTTACCCTTACCTGCATCTCCTCCCCAACGGTCACCTCTTTGTATTTGCTAACCACCGGGCGGTGCTGTACGATCATCAGACCAATAAGGTTATCAGAGAATACCCGCAGTTGGATGGTGGCCCGCGGAATTATCCATCCGCTGGATCGTCAGTCATGCTGGCTCTCGGTGGGGACTACTCAACGGCTGAGATTCTTATCTGCGGTGGGGCCCAGTATGGAGCTTATAATGAGAAGAGAACCGACAGCCCGGCCCACGGCAGCTGCGGGCGAATTGTTGCCACATCACCCGACCCCATTTGGGAACTGGAGAACATGGCATTCGGTCGAATCATGGGCGACATGGTTATGCTCCCAACGGGCGACGCTTTGATCATCAATGGAGCTAAAGCTGGGACCCAGGGGTTCGAGATGGCATCCAAACCTTGCTTGTATCCGCTTTTGTACAGACCGGATCTACCCGTTGGCTTAAGGTTCATGACATTGAACCCGGGAACCGTGCCCAGAATGTATCACTCTACAGCCAATCTTCTGCCAGATGGCCGGGTGCTATTAGCAGGAAGCAATCCACATGTATCGTACAAATTCGATGGAAATTTTCCAACTGAATTACGAGTCGAGGCGTTTTCACCCGAATACTTGTCACCGGACCGCTCCATTCTCCGTCCCGCAATTGAGGAAATTCCCAAGACGGTGCGCTACGGACAGGCTTTTGATGTGTACTTATCCTTGCCACTGCCGGCTGTGGCGGTTGTGGAAGTTAATATGGCTAGCGCGCCATTTGCAACCCATTCTTTCTCACAGGGACAAAGATTAGTGAAGTTGACCGTTACGCCATCCGTAACCGACGGGGGCGGGAAGTACAAGATCGGGTGCACTGCGCCGCCTAGTGGAGCCGTGGCTCCGCCGGGTTATTACATGGTTTTTGTGGTTAATCAGGGCGTGCCAAGCGTGGCGCGCTGGGTACAGTTGGTGTCTTCACAATAAAATAAAATGCTTGTTTAATTTTGCACATGATTGCTTTTGTCCTCGTATGAATTACTTGTCAATTGTAACACATTGTTGGGGGGGGGGGGGGTGTTTCGTTTAATTATTTGCTCACTGTTGATCTATCGGGGGGTCTTTTGTGGACGCTGGACAACATTATGTCCAGTCTTTCTTCTTAGTAAAGAAAGCGTTGGTGATTATGTTAGAATAACGGGCATGCTAAATCATTGTGGAAAGCGATTAAAAACAAAACTATATATATATATATATATATTGTCAATGGAGAAGGGGCCTGCAGAGAAAATTAGAGGCACGTGCGTGATATCACAGTAATAGGCCGAGTGGGCTGCCCTGGGTGTTTTCAGAAATATTTCAATTGTTGATGAACGGTATCTGGGTGCTGCTCAAATTAATACTCATCTTTTTATAAATAAAAAATAATAAAAAAACAAACATTAGTACTCATCTTCGTTTTGCTTTCTTTCTTTCGTTTTTTTTTTTTTTTAATAATATGATGGGGGAGTAAATAATCCGTTATAATCGTTGGGTTTTGAATGAACTAAATGATTTGTACGTTGGACCAGGGAAATAACGTACACATTCTCTTGACATTTTGACAACTAGCCCGACACTTTCAATTTCATTCATTCCACGATTTTTGTTTGGGACCAATTAACCGTGAATTTCAGATTTTTAACATAGCATGTTAGTGTTTTGAAACGAAAGGCCCAGACTGATTGCATTAGCTGTCGGGGTCCACTGGCTTTCTTCAGAATGCTTTTTATGATTGCAAAGAATTCGGAAATAGGATAAAAAATGAAAGCCGCATGGTTGAATTTCCACCAACAATTATATGCTACAGACTGAAATATATCATTGCTTAACGACTAAATAACAACATGACATTGTAAATTTTTTTTTTCTGCTAACATGCCATGTTGTAAAATAAAGCATTAATTATTATTTCCATACTACTGGTGAATTGCGCATTTCAAGCCATTGAACTAGCAGAATCACCTTCATGACAATCGGCCACGGCCACAGCCACACTCCGCTGGACATTTTTATAAGGATATCGCCGAGCCAAGAAGACATACATGAACAAGTTTGCTGCTGTTATGCCTGCTAAAAGCCAGTAAAATTTGTCCAAGCGACTGCTGTTTAAGTCTCTGCCAAACCAACTCCCATGTGTCTCTGTGACGTGATCAACGATCGTTATCATGAGACTACTAACGAAGTTTGCAGCTCCGATCACGCTAAGGTAAAAGGCAATGCCTAGGCTTCTCATAGAATCTGGAACCTGGTCATAGAAGTACTCCTGCAAGCCCACCAGAGTAAACCCATCTCCTATGCCAATGATTATGAATTGTGGAGCCAACCAGAAGACACTCATTGAAAGTGAACCCTTTGGGTTGCTCTCCACCGTAGCCAGCCTCTTTCTCTCAACCAAGGCTGCAACCACCATTGTAGCCACCGAGAAAACCATACCAATGCCAATTCTCTGCAGGATGTTGATTCCCCTCTCATTTCCCCTTACCCTCCTCAATGCTGGCACCAGGATCTTCTCATAAATGGTTACAGAGATTATCATTCCAACTGCAGCAAGTGCGTAAATCCAGGATGAAGGGATCTCGAAACCACTGGCAACCTTTCTGTTCATTGTAGTACCTTGCTTGATGAAGAATGTGGAGGCTTGAGCCACACAAATCCCAAATGGCAAGGTAGCAAGCCATATTGGGATCATGTTGAGAATAAGCTTCATTTCCTCAACCTTAGTCACCGTTGCAAGTCTCCAATGATTCTGCTTCTCTGAAGAATTTTTTGTGTCTTCCAAGATAGCTGCTTTGTCAAGAAACCTGCAAGTCAGTACGACAAAGGAAGGAATTAGACAACAGACGAGCCGACCAAATTGGAATTTGAGGGAAATCCTCGATCGGTTTACTTGAGCTTATTAGTACGGAAGAGAAGCCTCCCTTGATTCGCCTGTGGCCTAGGGACTTCATACAAGTCATCAGGATTGGAAGGGTATGGCAGGTTTCGTTTTCTGATAGCAGCCACAAGGACCTGCAACATTGGCGTTAAGGGGCTGCCCGTGGGCGACCTATAGCGGTAAAAAGGCCTTCCTACAATGAAGATAACAAGTGATGAAGCCATAACTGCTGTGAGAATAACGTCTGCGGCACCCCAATTCACATGGTCTTGTACATAAATAATTAAGGTCACACCAAGCAGGAGTCCACTACACAAGCCAAAGTTCCACCAGTTGAAATAAGACATCTTTTTCTTTCTTTCTTCGCTATGCTCATCGTCAAATTGGTCGGCTCCAAAACTCTCCAATGAGGGTTTATGACCTCCGGTTCCAACGGAAATCAAATAAATGGCTATGGAGAAGACGACTTCATGAACCTTTGTGGGTTCATGGCACGGAGGTGCATGGCAAGCCTTCAGACTCGGCACGTACCAAGACATTGTTAAGAGAATCAAACCCTGTTTGTCCAAATCAACAAAGGAGAACACCACTTTTAGATTTAAGTTAACCCAAAAAAAAAAAAAAAAAGCTTTTTGCAATGGGGGAATTAAAAGGGTGAAATTTCTTAATTCTTTTCAACAATTAACGTGTCGTTTTATTTGACTTGGGATTGAATGAGGGTGACGCGCAAATATCACAGGTCATTTTGATTGAGACCCACAAGGCCTAAATATTTGAATTTAGAAAAACAGTCAGGCAATGAAAATGGTGGACGTGAGGCCCAGACAGCAATGAAAGGGTCCCATTTGAAAACAGTCAGAGCAACTGGGTCGATTTGGGAAATTTTTTTTTTCCGGTTATAGACCTTACAACACACTGACTGGTAGTTTTCAGAAATTCCTTCTCTCTCCTAACTAGTGAATTCAAATTTTATATCTCTGCTCTGGAATTTTAAGTTCACCATCCTTCGGGAAAAGTGATAACCTGTGTATCTGAGGACGTTTGGCTACTGAAAAGTGAAGTATTGACAGAATCAAATATTTTGCTTTTCGTTATACAATCAAATATTTTGTTTAAGCCAAAAATATTTAACAATATATGAATGAAGAAATAAGATTTACCAAAAGGTAGACAAGGGTGGAAAGTAAGACTGTTGAGAATCGGCCCAAGTAAGCATCAGCGATAAATCCTCCAAGTAGTGGCATCATCGTAGTCACACCGGACCAATAGTTTACACTCCTGGCAGCTGTCTTGAGGTCTTGATGAATCACTTTGGTTAGGTAAATAATTAAGCTGGTTGCTATTCCGAAATAGCTCAACCTTTCACTAAATTCGATGGCTGACAAAGAACAAGATCCCGTTAGAAGATAAATCAATCTATTAGCAAATCGTTTATCTTCGTTATTAAATTCAACTTTTAATATAAAACAATAACTATGTCTAACAAATACAACCATATATTCACATGTCTAACAAATATAATGATAACATTATGTTTTTTTTTTTTTTTTCATGGGAAGAATGGATGTTAAAATTTTTACTTGCAAATTATAATTTTTTATCAAGAAAATTACAACAAGTACCATGATTAATGTTATTAAAACTAGCATCAATTTTTTTTCTACAAAACTCGAGAAACGAGGGAAATGTCTTATTAGATTTGAGACTAGATATGAAAGGAAGAGCTCCGCTACATGGTCAGAGAATTTGACCAACCAAAGCCTGGGCTCCATTTAATAAAAATAATATTTTAAATTTGTATTGAAATTTTCAATATTTTCTTCAAAAATCAATAAATGTACCACTAGAGAATCAAAATATGTAATAAAAAACATTAAATATGCATGAAAATTTCTAATAATATTTAGTTTTATATATATATATATATATATATATATATATATATATATATATATATTAATTTTATATTTCATTATTCTAGTTGTACATCTATTAGTTTATAAAAAATTGAATTTTTTTAAATTAGAATATTATTTTTTTTTATTACATGAGATCCACAGTTAAGTTGGCCCTTGGCCCGATACTCTAGCCATAAATATCTGTCCCAAAAAAAAAGAAAAAAAAAAGGAAAGGGGGTGAGAATTCCAAGATGTTAAATTGCACTAAGCTGGTAAATTACCGTAAAGTGTTTAGCTTAGTAATAGAATAAAATTAAATGCACTTATTGGGGGCCTCAATTGGTGCCATGCTTCTAAGCGCTAGTGTAGGCAATCTCTTCCGCTTAATAGATTCGTGGGGCCATTTGCCGTGGGAAGAAGGAATAAGTTCTTCAATGCTTTGTGATTCTAACGGAAGGAACAAGTATATGTAAGATTACTGATTTTGATCGCCGTTACTCGTCGAAGAACGAATAATTATTTGCACATTGAATAGACAAACACAAGAAGCACAAATTCGAGAGTCAGTTAGGCTAGGCCCTAGGCAACTTTACCCGGAAAACATTTCCAGGTTTCAAGAGTCAAGGAATAGCTGGGCATGCAGCCTTATGCTTTCTGGGAATCCCAGTGCTCCTCTCTACAGAAACTGGACCAAAGCACTTTTCGCACAAATTGTGCTGTAGAGCAGAAATGGCCCCGCCACTTTTTTTGGGAATTTGCTTGTGAAACAGGACTTGTGGTATACGACACCGGTCAAATGTGTGGCTTACGTAAGTTTAGTAGCTACCAATCAGAGTGCCCAGAGAATCTTTCTATAAAGTCACGCGATCGGGAAACTGAATTAGATGGACCACGGGCAGTCCGCAGCGAAACCTAGAGATGCACGATGAGAAAAAACTTGACCAAAAAAATAAAAAGGTACTACCTAATAATACTAATAAGCCCTACTCCTGTAAGTAGGAGGCTTCCCGATCATAATTTTAAAAATCAGTGAATTTAACTCAAAGTATATTTTGTAAGAAATAATTCAAAAAAAAAAAAAAGACTACTCAATTAAGTTGATTTAGACGAGTTGACTGTTACAGTGATTTGAGAATTTGTGTGAAAGAAATAAAAAAAAATCAAAATAAATATCAGAGAAAAATATATAAAAAATGTTGACTTTTTTTTTACTATATTAGGCATTTCAAGAAAACAGAGCGATTATATATCATTTCAAGACGGATGAGTGAATTATTGGGTCGGACTGACCGCTGAACTAGACCTTAAATTGGGTCACGTCCAGTTCTGAGTTCGAAAAATTATGTTAGACATGTAAACAGCCGGAAAGGTACCGGTTTAAGACGTCCGTCATATTCTTAAGAACTAGAAGAGAAAATGGTGATGAAATTAGAAATCATTAGGGTGATGTTTCTGGAACTTCTTCTAAGATTATATGCGAAAGAAAGAACGTCACCCTTTGGGCAAAGGAAAGCGAAAACGTCCCAGAAAAAAAAAAAAAAAGCCTATTTCTCGGCATCAGCAGACACGAGTCTAAATAATGAAAAGGGTAGCGAGAGAAAGGAGAAGAAGAAGCAGTTAAAAGTTATTATCATTTGCCATGTGGAAGGGCACGCGCTAGTCAAACCAGAAGTCTAGCAGTCTATCTGCGCTTAAAAACTAATTTTCCAGGCTACTAAAAGCAAGCATATTACGGGCATGAGAACTTGTGTGTTTAACATTAATGTAAACTTTCAGTTATTACCGATGATAAACAGTGCTGCTTTCCAAGCACCGGTGGAAGCTCGAAGAGGAACCCTTCCTTTATGATCCACAGAAGAATCATGAACCCATTTCTCTTCCTCAACAGCTCTTGTTTCTGATCCCTTTCTCTTCTCTCTCTCCATGGTCCTTTTTTTTTTTTTTTTTTCAACCACTGTATTAAAGTTGGCAATAAGGCAATAATTAAGGTTTGGCAAGCAAATATGGCGAATGAAGCCTAGCAGGGTATCCCGGAAAGAGGAAATGATGATTGAGAGTTGGGTAAAGAAGCTTGGATTTGCTCTTATTATATAGAGGAGGGGGAGGGAGATTTTGCACTGTTGACTCACCGAGTTTAAATTAATAATTATCAACACGGTGAAGACCCCACAAGAGAACCCGCACAAAAATTCCTCAACTAATGTAGCACAACAAACTGGCTAGTGTTCTGTTCATATTATTGCAGAGGCGAGAAATTAAGATTCCATTTGACAAAATTTGCATTGGTGCCAGCAATCTCCATCAAATTTTTTGACAATGATAAGGGCATAAATTATCCATCATCGGGTTTCTTGAAGAAACCCCCCCCCCCCTTAAAAAAAAAAAAAAAGATTCTTAGAGGAAGATTGACAATTCGATTACCCAGAATTTTGAAGCCATCATGGAAGTTAATAAATCAGAAACGGAATTCACACAATAACAAATATTTGTCAATCTTTCGAGGATATTTTTGTGTCTAATATGGCCGTTTTTAGGTCCCCGTCGGTGATGACTGGGACAAACATGACCTACAATGTCAGGTAGAGATGTATGAGGCTGTGGCCCACAGACTGGACCCAACCAGGTCGAAGTGGGTTGCACTTTTTTTTTTTTTTTTTTGATTGACTTGTCAGATCAGACTTCAGGGTGAAAGACTTGCTTGGCCTAAATAAAAATAAAAAAGAAAGTATTAGAGATACAAAATTTTTCTTAATTGTTTTTCGGATACTAGGGAATTTTTCTATTCACTCGATGTATTCTAAGATCGACCTCTGTTACCCTTAGACTTATTTATGGACTTAGGCAGGAGGGCACACCCAAAATTTCGAAGGCTACGAATTAACATAATTAATAAAAAAACAATTATCGAAAACATTAATAATTATTTTACTGTTAATTTTTGCTTAATTGTTTTTTTTTTTTTTTAGTCTTTACAATTACATGGTGCCTAATGCTATTTTTCATTACTAAATTAATTGAGAGTATTACTAGACAAGTGATGTAAATTATTAAGATATCTCTTTTGTTAAATATAAATAAATAAATAAATAATATATATTTATGTTTATCTCTTTAAACTTATTCATATTAGCATGACAATAAAGCTAATCGTGACACTCATCGGTGAAGAAAATCATATCAAAAATAGCATTATTCTTGCCAGATGGTGGGTGGTGGGTACATATGAAAAAATGTAAGCAATAACCGTGGGGCAAGATCAATGGGCAGTCATCAGAAGACCTTTGACTGGACTAAATTTATTAAAATGGTTTCTTCTTCACGAGAATGATATGAATAATTAGTTATGAATTTCGTTCTTTGCCAGCTTGAGACATAATCGATTCAACGAACGCGAATCTCCGATAAAGGTTTTTTTGTTTTTTTGGATTTTGGATAGAAATGTACAATTAAGTTAATCCTGTTTATTAAAGCAATGACGATAATCGAACATCATTTTGACCTGTTCTCGTGTGACAATATTTTTAGTGGGATCGGTCATGCCCCCCCCCCCCCCCAGCTTTCTTCCCAGAGGACTTTTTTGGTGTCGCAACAACACAAGAAAGGCCTCCCTCCATTACATATAACGTTGAAATGTTAAGTGTGAATGTGAATTGTATAATTAAAAATTTCATATTAATATTAATAATATAAATATAAATAATATGTAAATAATAATAATTTATAAATTTAATAAATTAAATTTTTTATTTAACATATATTGTCAAATACGTGAATATTATTCACTTTAAGATCATGGAAGACAGTGGTACTAAATGCGGTAGATATTGGGCCATTTTCCCCCATCAAATGTTTGCCTACTTAGCAGACCAAATAGGCACGTGAAAATGTGCATGCACAAAAAAGAATAGATTTGGGTTTATTTTTAGTCTAAATCCGTCTTAACCGTTACACAAATTGATACACGGGGCTTGGGTCAAAATTTCTTAATTGCTTCAAAGAAGGATAGTTGGAAGCCACTCGAGAGCAAAATTAAAGAAAATTATAGCTCATCGTCTCAGTTGGATGAGCAACATGCTGAAAGTTCGTGAAAGAAATAATAGCTGTCAAAAGCTATTAGGAAGTTAATTGGTTGCCTTAGACGCAACTTTCCATTGATAATAGCAATACTGCCTATCAAGATAAACGTTATTGGAAAAAATCGTTGGATAAATTAAGATAAGAATTTAGATGTAAGCATAAACACAGATAATTCAACTCTATAATCAAACTTATCTAAAGCACCATAACTATGGTTCTGGTCAATTCCAGGTTCCTGGTGATTAGTAGTCCATGGGTAATGGTAGATGAAATATGACTTTTCATGGTGCTCAGAGCACCTTCTGGTAAAGATCATGATTACCCTACCATAAAAACGAGTATTTGTCACCAGTATTATGTTTCAACCACACAAAGTCTACTTAATTTAATAAGTTATATATATATCTATTCGGCAAAGTAAGTAAAGTGGGCATTCTCGATCCTTGATCTTCCCCTTGCAGTGGAATCAAAAGATTGTTGGTTCCCGACTTTTGTTCAATGAACCATGTGTTTTTGGTTTTCATTTGCTTTCCCTCTATGTATCGGTGTCCTTACTCCTCCGTATCAAGTCAAATTGCGCAACGTTGAGATCGAAAAGGACCTCGGCAGACAAGTAACAGGGTCATGTCCCACTACTTGAACTAATCACCTAAGATAATCAATCATACATGCAGCCAACCGCTGTTTTAGATTCCTTTCTCGAGCTTTTTTTTGCCAAGGGTTGTATCTTTGATATGGCCGTGATACCCAGATCAAACTCACTTTAGACATAGCCAACATATTGGGATATTGTTGAAAAATCAAAAGAAAATGAGACACAAAGGAAAAACAAGAGAGAAAATTAATTAATCGTTATCCCAAGAATATATCCAAAAAATTTTCTAGGCAAAAAAAATTGTGTGGCACATATATGCATTACTTGCCACGGACGTTTCGCAGTCGGCAAAACGCGGAGGAATATAGATTGAGTTGGTGGGATTCCATTTTCTCTTATGTCTAATTTCCTCACCCTCACGAACAACTGGGCCATAATTCTTACAATTGCTCACATTTTCAGTATCAACGCCCCGAAAGTTCTGCTTCTTGTACATCTAGAAATAAAAGTTTGGCTCTCTGAAAGGGAAAGTGAGACGGCCGCCGCCTACCAGTAGAGTGCATTTCAAAGCCTTCGTTGGAAAGTAAACTTCTTGACATTCGCTCCAGCTTCTTTTCCCTGGATCCATATCAGGTGCAAGATGGAATCTCGTGATTCTAAAACGTGGCTAGATGTTATATATTTTGATTTGATCCTAATTGTGTTCCTCCATGAATCAGGATTTTGTTTTTACGACTCTTAAAGTTGAAACGCGCATCATTAGATTGGCATCATAGATACGGTTTTGATGTCTTTATGCTGTTCTATTACGTAGAAAATCCTTTTCTTATAACAAAAGATCAATCATAGATTTCCTTTAACGAGTTTACTTGATTTTCTGAAACTAGGTCCACTTTACAGCAACCTTTTGCTTATCAAAAGAGTAGTTTTGTGCACGCTATCCCGTATAGTCTGAAGAACATAAAATTATTATCTTTTTGGCAAGAATACCCCTACATAACTGTTTTTTAATAAAACGCATCAGTCGATCCAATAATATTTAACAGTTCATCTATCTATTTTTCCTTTTTCTTTTTCTGAATTCAACTATCCAACAATCCATATTGCTGCGTGCTTACACATAACCCAATAGAGCTGTGTTATCTAGGGTTTCCCTTTTGGTAAATGGCAACTTGGTGGTCGTGGGCCCCATCTTCACATTATAGAGCAACTTTTTAGAAATTACATTGATATAATAGACATTATGGAAAAATGAAAGAGATGGTGTCAATGGATTTAATTTACATTCAAATCCTGCCACCATACACCTTTTTCAAATTTGATGAACGTGTGCCTGCGGAGATTTGCCAAAACCATATATGAAAAAGAAAAAGAAAAGAGAAACCACACACAGTCCACGCAGAAGACACTTTCAATTGTATTCACACGAAAAGGGCCAGAAGGGGTTCACCGGATTAATCTCTTGGAAATTCATTCACAAAGAAGGAAAAATCCTGGCATGTCCATCATTGTTTGAAGATTTGCCGAGATCCCTTATCCTTTTTTTGTTAAATCTGTCGGTTTGATTGCTTGACAATAAGCCATGATGCGCCTTAAAGTGTTAATAAGCCAAATTTTATTTGGTTGTTGAGTCAGCGACTACTACTTTCAATAACCTGCACGTGGAAGATATCTGAGATTGAAGTTTTGCTGCACGTTGGGTTTCGTCTAGATGCCTTGGTCACTTGCTAATGGTCGGAACTGTGGCAAGTGCAACATCAGAGCATTCCATTTCAAATGTTCGGAGTAGCTCCAAAAATACTCTTCCACATTTTGGTTACTCAAAGGGCAAACGCCTTTTATTTGAATAACGTTCTGCAACCACCTGCCTGCTAGGCACAATCTCGATCCCATCCAACAAGTTATTTAGATTTTTTTTTTTTTTTTTGGGGTCCTTTAAGAGCGAGAAACACCATGACCCTTTCTTTTGGCATTCTTGAGCGATGAAAGTGGCCCAAACCATAGCTCGTCGATAACAAACGGCCAGTCCATTGTCTAATCGCATAATGTCTTGTCGTCCTTGGATAAAGCGATGGGAGGGGATTGAGCTGATCCGAGATGAATTCAGAAGTACCACAAGCGAAATGCAACACGAAATTATCATGCTACAGTTGGGTACAGTCACTTAAATCATGGGGACATCGGACGTTCAATGCACAAGTCACGTTTGGGATCTAAGAAAAAAAATGAGATGGATACAATTTTACCCTGACTTTGTTTAAAAAAAAAATTGTTTTCATAACTAAACTCCCCGACCACTTAGTCACAATAAAATAAATTTTTTCTTAGTTTAATCAATTAAAAAGTATGTTTTGGAGTTCAGGCCGAAAAAACACCAAATAATGTCATTATCAATTAAAAGAAGCAACCAATAATCATCTCTCACTGTATATATGTAAATGTCTTTCGTTTTCGTTGAATCAAAACATCCTTCAAGCTCACCAAGTCCAATTTTGAGATACTCCTGCCCAAACCAAACATTTAGCAGAACAGGAAACCCACAATAATGGATTTGGGTGGGTTAGTGAAGATGAGGAAGACAGTCCCACTAAGCCAATCGTACTTTAGAAGTCGAGGGCAGTATGGGATGCGTGTTTACAAATAAGCAACGGTGATTAGGGTTTTGGATATGATTTCCTTGGCTTTACAAGTAAAAGTGAAAGTGTGTGAAGATTAATCAAATGAGAAACTGTGACTCATCAAACAGGGGAAACGAAAAAACAACTGAAAGAAAGGAAAAAAAAAAAAGGAAAACCGACACCTTATAAAGTCGATATTAACCCAATGTCCCCACAAGAAGCGAGTGGTCCAAGTCAGTCCAGGTATCTAACCGACAGTGGACTAATCACGTCAGCTCACCCCCTCTTGCTAGCATTCTGATTCAATTGATGGCAATAACACAATCGTCGTCACAAAATAGAGATATGGTAGCCTAAGCCGAACTTTTTACCATACCTAATATTTGAACAAAAGACAGTTTTCGTACCCATGATTCTGAACAACATTCTAATGTCATAGATCAAAATAGTAGTCACCCTGGTTGGATTGTAGAAGAAGCCCTTTTCATCTTAAAGCCATAATGCTATCTAATAACAAGGAACGCCAGACCTCCTTTCCATCAAAAGTGCAGCTTGGCGCAATAACTAATAGCTGAGATTTCTTCCTTTTTTGTGTTAGAAGATGAAAAAATAAAATGTTGGGAGTCCTCTGTGCAATTCATTTTTTATAATCACACACTTGAGTTACGAGGACAAATTGCGGGTCAAAAGAGTAAGGGAGGCTCGCAATCAGATTTTCAACTCAACTCTCATGAATTAGCCATTGGTTGAACTTTAACTTATCCTAGCTACATAGTCCCTATCATATCCTCATAAAATTTTCAATGTAGCTGTTATGAATGAGCCACCAGTTGAACCTTTAACTCATCCTAGCAGCTACTAGCTACATAGAACCTAGTGTACCTTTGTTATGTGTCTTTGACTGATCCCAACCACTGCCACCATAGTCAGATGAAAAAAGACAGAAGAATTTGATAGCACTATGTTTAAACGCCCGAAAACCTAAAGATGAGAATAAAAAAACACAAAGTTCAAATCCTCACTTTCCCTAGAGTAGTCCAGTATGCTGGTTCCTCAAACCAACAGCTGCCTTCTTTGAACAAAACTATCACTATGTTTAACCAATAGCTAGCTAGAAATAATCAGAACTTCTTATTTTGTACTAATGAAGTGTGGAGCGAGGATCATGCACTAAAGACATCCTTTTTTTTTTCCCCATTTGTTTCACCACTTCAATTGCTAACAGCCAATGCTTATCGATATAGGCTTGTATAGCACAATAAACAGTAAACTAGTCCCAGAATCAATGGATCGATGATGGATTAAATCAGGTAACTTGGGTACAGAGTGAAAGACTCAATATACCGCTCAACATATCGGACAAAAGAAGCGGTACATATACACAATTTACAATCATTACCCGATCATCTTCCATTAGCTGACGTTTCATTTATCTCAAAAACCAAATTTGGCACACCTGTTTGCATGTTTCTTTCTCATCTCACAAGCTGAGAGCGAACCGGTGCAATTCTCTGGAGCGAGTATTAACCGTTGAAAAGCTTTCGATGGCAATTAAAGCTAGAATGATTGCAATTGAAATGCCTTCCTAGCGCCCAATCCCATCTTCTTGCATATTCATATCATAACCTCAGAGTCAGCATTTGTTGAATTCCACAAGCCTTGGTTCCTACCAATTCGACCATCCCTTTTCCTTGGACTAAGCATAACATCACCAGCACGCCTCAAGGTATTCCCTCTAGTTTGCTTCCTGTCACTACCAAATTGCCCTGAATTGAATTCACCTGAACCATTCTCAAGTCGCCTCCCACCACCATTATTCCTCAATTTACCACCACTCCTACTTGTACTTCTGGCATCGATCTTTGATTCTCCTCCCGAGTTCTCTATACAGCCACTCTCTGCATCAAAATCGTCTCTTTTCGATTTCCCCTTGAAAGGTAAGCTTTTTCTCCTAGACCCATCAATTCTCTCAATTTTAATTTCAGTTTCTAAATCCGATAAATCCTCCCCGTTATCAGAATCTTCAAGCCCCGAAATTTTCCCATAAGGTTTAATGCTATGAACAACCCCTTTAGGGAAAAACCTTGCCGATGGGATACCATCGGGAGTTTCGAACAACTGGGGCCCATCCCTATCGGACCACAAATCAAATCCGCCAGGTTTCTGAAACCGGTCAGCCAATACCTTCACCTGCTCGTCGGCACCGATGGAGAACAGCTTCGGAGCTTTCTGCACAACCTCCCAGGGGCGCTCGAGCTCGGAAACGGCGGCCTTGAGCTCCGCCCTCTTTCGCATCTCGTAAATCTGACGCTCGCGGCAGAGGCGAGCTTTGAGGAGCTGCTTGGCTTTCTTGGCCTGCATTCTCTTCCACTGCCACTTTGAGACGCCGCCCGGGAAGGTCCTGGGCCCGCCTCCCATGCGGATAATCGTTGTCTTGCGGGGGATGTTAGCGGCTGGTGAGTGGAGCGTGAGTTTAGACAAAGAGACTGAGTTCGAGGATGATAAGGTTTTAGAGAAGGAGAAGTGGGGGGATGGGATTGAGAGAGACATTCTTGAAATTCAAAAGAAACTATGATTTTCCAGGTCAAAAGAATTCGCAAGGCAAGGGAGAAGAAGATGAAGATGAGGTGAAGTTGCAGACACTTGGAAATAATTTCACCGCCAGGTGCGGCCCAAGAGAAGAAGGTCAGGCCCTAAGCCCGACAGGCATCATCAGCCCCTTACGTAGACTCGGTAAAGATTTTAATTTTGTTTTGTGCCCACGTATAACGATTAATCTTCTTCCTCCTCCTCCTCCTCCTCCTCCTTGCAAAACATGGGACAATTTATTAGACCCAGTACAGTTTAGATGAATTTCAATTTTATTTCGCATGGGGAATTATAATTTTGAAAGTTAAAATATCTAATTCCAGGTTTTGGTAATTGAAGATAAGCTAATTTTTCATTAATTTTTAATATGCCACATCCAATTTTTTGATTACCAAAATTTTATCCATTAATGTAAACATCAATTACTATACCGATGTTTTGAGCATCTTTAAAGTGAAAGAGACGTGAAACTGTAATGGTGATTTAGGCTTTGCGTGGCATCCAAGTCGGTTTGATTCGAAAGCAACCGCCAAGCGCCAAGTCCCTTCCTTCTGACTCAACTCAACACAAGATAGTTCAAAAATTCCTGACTTCACTCACTCACACACAGGACAATAAAAACTCAACCGACCCATCTCCTAAGTTCAAATCTAATCATAGTAAGATTGATTCGGAAGCAAATGGCGAATGAGTATGTTTCACTTTTTTTTTTTTGTGCTGGGTTGTTATTCGGTATAAATTTTTCCTTGGTAGAAATTGGGTAAATATCTTTGCTGTTGGATTTGGATTCTTTGAATTATGGTTGGGTTTTTGTAGTGTTAAGGACTATGTTGGAGAGAACGGTGGTTCGAAGTATTCCACGCGGTTCAAGAATTTGGACAAGCTTGTCAAGAATTTGAATGAAAAGGTTTTGACTAAATTGGACGGTCCTTCTTCCAAAGAAAGTTCATCAGGGAAAACTTCAAGGCAATTTATTTTCTTATTGTGTTTTCAATTCCATTTGTAATATAGAATTCTGATGAAAGGAACTTGTTTACGTCCGTCCACTGGGGATCTTGATATTACAATTGAGGTTTTGGATCTTTAACTTCATTACTTATCTCTGAAAGAAATTGACGTTTTGAATTTCAATGCATGGCAACCATGCTTTCGACACAACAGTCAGGTAATAATTGGTAGCCCTTGTATGTGTGGAGGCTGTAGCATCTTTCCAAAGTTTTGTTTATCTTTATTATATCCAATTGGTTATCAAGGATGATGGAGGAAGAATTATTTGGCCTACATACTTTTGGGTTTGCTAAATGAATGGTTGTTATATCTGGAAGCACCCCAGGATAAGATTTTGCATTGGTTAGTTGTCTATTATTTTCTTTTCATTTTGCTGTTGTATCTTACTTGCAGATTATATAGACATGATAAGCCGAGGTGTGATATAAGTCAACCTGACATTGAATTGTCTGAACACACAAGGGTTCCAGTTCACTCATCTGGTTACGTTGTTCTTCCTCTATTTTCTTTCCTTATTGAGCTAATAGATAATGTAGATAATGATTATGTAAAATTTATCCCTAGTTCATGTGCGATTGTTGTCATGATCGTCGTTTTGTTGGTTTTCACTGTTTGTACCCACAACCTTATGCTGTGATCTAATTTAATCAATTGCTGGCCTTTAAACTTTCTCATTTGATCAAGAAAATCTTTTCATCAATCTCGATGCTTGTGGTGATGATGGTAAAAAATCCTGTAAGAGTATCAAATTTCATCTGCATGTGACCTGAATTTCTAGAAAGTAATTACTGCCAGATATGCCTATCTTGTGACCCAGGCTGGATGCTTATAGTTCGAATGTAATTTACTTGAAGGTGACATATCACATGAAAGTTTTTTCGTGAAGTAAAAACTGTTTCATAAAGGCAACATTGGGGCCAGTGGTACTTAAACTTAGGCTCAGAAGGTGACAATTTGACCATATACTGTTAATAATGACACTTTTTTGTCTTTCTTGTTTATTTGCCAAAATTTCTGCCACATATGTGGACTAAGAAGAGTCGTGTGGCTATCAACTCTGCGCTTAGTAGATATACCAATCTCTTGCAAGGCAAATGGGCTACCTCCTGGGCCAGGGTAATTCTGCCTGCCACGAATGTGACGCAATCTTTTTAAGTTGAAAGTGAATAAGGTGAATATGGTGAAAGTGAATATACCTTACGTCAAGCAAACTAGCTGAATATGAATCTTGTCAATCATCAAACTTAAAGAGATGAGAAACACGATCTTGAGATTCAGCAATATTCTTAGCATGCAGAGGGCTCATTTACAAGGTTGTAACAAGCATTTGATCATTTTAATGTCATGATGGTGTAGGAAAGGATCAACATATTATGGGAAGCATCTTGATTCATTATGTTCTTAGATAAGCTTGTTTTTGTCTTGCTAGACTATGGAGTAGAGTCGTGCGTTATTGAAATTTCTGCCATGAGCCATTCCTTATATTTGCTTGCATGCTATACAAATCGAGAATTATGGCTGAAATTTTCTATTTCTTCTTCAGTTGAAGAAGGATGGGACAGAAGATGATACAGGGAGTGCATTAAGGGGAAACTGGTAGCAGGGTATAATCCTACATATAAGCATATATTTTTGTTGGTGAGATATTCAGGATTCAATTTCTACCATACTGACATCTGTGCTGAGTCATGCTTCTTTCCTGCAGGATCTCTCTATTACTAAGATCCAACCGCCTGGGATATTTACCTAGGTAATCACATATCTTAAGCTGTCTAAGAAACACTTATTTTTTCAAGAATGGTGTGAGGCTTTTTTTTTTTTTTTTTTTTTTTTACATTTTTACTTTTACATACGTGCCTAGAACATGCACCAAGATTTTGTAGTTTCCCTATAGTTGCAATGAGTTTGTCTTTCCTATTCCATTGTTTTAGGATCCTCCGTTTTGGATCACATCTTAGGTATTCAGAAATTGAAAAAAGTGTCCGAAATTTGGTAGTAGGAGCATCTTTTTTTTTACCATTAATTTTAGATTTATGATATTCTATCGCTGTCTCCTATGGCAGAATCCCACATTTTTTGCTTTGCAGGTATACGGCATAGAGTAGCAGTTTATCTAATGTTGGATACGTGGAAGATACGAAATAGCAGTCAGATAGTAGACAATAGCTGGTTATTATTGCTTTCACCAGCTAAAGAACATATCTATATGAAGTCTCTGCATGAGCCTTCTTCTTCTTTTCCCAATTTTACTATAGGGAATAGTGAACTTGAACCTTTTTACATGTCACATACTGTAGAGGCTTCATGAGTCATCTCTTGTTGCTCTGCAGTTTAAACTGTGAGTACGAAAAATATCAAGGGTCCCTTCTGCTGTCGGCTTTGATATCTCTACTTCTTCACATTCCCAACTTTGAATGGATTCATTGTAGTTATTGACAGCCCCTTCACTCCATTTGATACGATCGACGTAGTCAGCTGTTTGAGATCCTGAACGACGAGACGATTTTTTCGTCCTTTTAGACTGATATTTCCAGCCATGATTTTTATTTTTATTATTTTATAAAATTTGATTGGATGCGCATATTTGCACATGAACTCAACTGTCTGATCGAGCATGTGTTCATATGCGCAAAGGTGTGACATGTGTACCCTTTTCCTCTTATCCCTATCTTACTTGAATTGACATGGACCATGTTATTGCTGCTTTCCATAGTTACCATTTGGTGTACAATATTACTAGAATAACTATTGAGATCAATTTCGGAATTTCACGAAATTTTCGTTCAATTTGTTGGGTGATTGTACAAGTTCTCGCGCTAATAAACTTTGTTCCCCCCAAAATTTGGCTTCTCCTTTAAGGTCCTTTAGACCTAGTTAACAATTAAAAACCGCGAGCATCGGAAAGCGTTTTAAATATTGGTTCCACCGTATTTCCGCATTATATAGGCACACCTTATCATATCGCCCTTCCATGCACATTGTTGAGCTTTAGCCCATTCCACCATCTCCATGTCTCTAACTCCGATACGAACAGTTGGGCCTGGAATTCGAATGCCTCAGGCCCTCAGCTTCTCTCGCCACCACTCATTGGATTGCCATCCTCAATCAATGACGGATGGCTCCAATCCACAGAGGAACCCGATACAAACATATATTCTCTCTCTTCTTTTTTTCTTTTTGGTACATCCGAATTAAAGGTTACGAAGTTTTGATAATCGTCCGTCTTCTCCAAATTCAGAGATGCAAAGCTCGAATTTTTTTATTTTTCTTGGCACTTATTAAGCACAAAAGGTAATGCGGAGATCCTACTGGAGAGGCCAAACAAGCAATAGCTTGATAATACTACAGCTAACGCATTTGCAGTAGAACAGCATATATAACGTATTCTATATCAACGATGGAAAGACTTCAGGCCTTTTATAATTCACATCATCCAGATCCATTAGCAGTTAGACATAATGGCGACAATAGTTACATGAACATCAAATGTCTTACCGCCTTCTATGAGACTCAAGTTGTAATCAGCGAAAATTCGTCATTTGATATTCCATGGTTGTCGATATGCAGGGGGGAAGTATAACAGTACATAACCATCCAATCTCTCACAAAAGCCAAGAACTCAAAAACCAGATAGTTAAAAACGGGATTCAGAACATGAGATAATAATTTCACCATTCCTAATATTTAAGCGAACATCGGTTTCAATGGAAGTATAGATTTACTTGCTCAGGGTGTATGGGAGCCAAGATCCTTCACAATGGTAACAGGGCAAGGAGCATGTGTCATAACATAAGTGCTAACACTCCCCAGAAGTATCCTGTATCCACAAACCCACAAAACAATCACAAAAGTTGTTAGCCTGCTATCATTCGTTATTTGCTATTGTCATTATCAGATCATTTGTCCGTAGCATAATGAGATTTTTGCAAAATCAAAACGACCAAAATACAAAATACAAATTGTTTAATCAAACCTGCGGAGGATGGTAGCAAAATTGATATATTACACACCTTTGAACTGTGCCAAGGCCCCTGCTTCCCAAAACCATAGAGTCCAGCTTTAGATCTTCGATTCCTTGTAGCAGCTTCTCTCTCGCGTCTCCTCCCCAGTACAGTTTCGAGACAATTTTAATCTACAATAACGTAAAGATCAGAATCAGTGGAAGAGCAAGAGATCATAACACAGGAAACGCAAACGAAAGAAAAACATCAGTGAATATCGAAAATACTTCTTTCTGTCGGGAAGCAGTGTCGAGTGTATCAAGAACATCGATGTCTATCTGGACATCGTAACCTTTCATGATCTCGGGCTGTCTGAACTCCGACAGGGGAATAAGAGCTACCCAGATGAAATCGGATCAGGTACAGATCATTAAAGTTGAAGAACACAAGACAAACCAAAAGAAACCTTCTGAGATTTACTTACGAGAGCCGGAAGTGGCCCAAAGATTGTTACGGGACTCTTCGAGAGTACTTGGATTGACGTGTATAATATAAAGAGTATCGCCTTTATCAGCCAAGTTATCAATGGCCCATTTGAGAGCGTTCTTGCTGCTCTTTGAGAAATCCATGGCCACCCCTATCTTCTTGTCTCCTGGCATCTTCTCAGTGTATCTCTCTTCTCTGCTACCTTCACCTTCCTTCTCTCTGGATCATTATCTGAAGCTATTTTGTGAGGGAAAAAAGCGATAAGAAAACAATAATATTGGTTTCACTGTTGAAGAGGAAAGAGGTAGCGTTACAACTCGGGCTTTTAATTTTCGGTTTTATCTGGAGCGTCCACGCGTACCCATATTCAATTTCGCGGTGATGATGTGGTCGCCTGCCCTGTACCACTGGACGCCAGCAACGGGTTGATTTGAGAGAATACAACGTGACCCTACGTGAACGTTTGTGTAACGCACAAAAGTCCTAAAAGTGGAGTTCAAATACGGGCTGGATTTTGAGTTTTGTTTTTTTCTAAAAATAAATGAAAAAATAAAGATTCCACTCATCGTGAAATATATATATATATATATATAAATTGAGCATCAGAACGTAAAAGGAAAAATGCTTATAGAGGGGCATTGGTCCACGAGGACGCACGAAGTTGCTTTGCACTTTCCTTCCTTCTGAGTTTATCATTTGTGCGACACTTACAATAATTGAATTCTCGTTTTGTCGCTTACCAAACTAGAAAACGCGTGAGCATTTTGCTCCTCAGTTGTCCATTTTAGGGGACGAAAATAGAAAGAAAATTAAATACCTCTTAACCCAGTCCAACTGGAATACGCTAAGATGTTTATCATTAACACGAGAATAAAATATTCCGAAATTCGGTTGCGAGGTCACTTGTTGATATAAACATATAACCTTTACTATAAAAATAAACAGAGGAAAATAGGCCAGACAAATTGGAGATGATCGAGATTACAAACCCAAATACTCAATGCGAAACGCCCAGAGCTTGCGAGCTGAAAGCCATTGGGCCCGAAACAACCGAAAGAGGATGGATGGATGGATGGATGCTCACCCGGCTTAATGTTTGCTCCATCATGTCAAATTCATTGGAACAATATATTTAGCCCATTTGGCATGGAAACGTTATAAGCAGCGGATATTAATACGAGACAACCCACTTGTCAGAACAGTGGACCGTTGTCTCAAAGGACGGAACGACGGCTTGCTCGACAGGCTTTTTCTAAATTGTAATAACTGGTTTTGTTGTTCCAACGGGCTACAGCCTATGTCGTACTTTTCGGCCCAGCAATGCTTTGCTTTCTTTTTCAAAAAATAATTATATATTGGTATTAGATATTTCGATTTCACACTTTTATGGAATATTTCGCGGAAGAGCGAATGGAAATTAGATGAATAGACGAATACACTTTCTCTTGAACCCGAAACATTAAAAAAAAAACCCAAAAAAAAAAAGAAGAAGAAGAAGAATGAGAACAAGATCACTTGTGCTTGTTGTCTCCCTGGAGACATCTGAAACTATTTTAATTGTTGTTTCCAAAAGAAAGTGGACCAGATCCATAATAAATATTTTCTCCGACAAAAAAAAAAGGGGGAAAAAGGCAGTGGAGGAGAAGACGTTTGGCGTTTGATCCAACGGCAGCGAGGTGAGAACTGCTTCTGGTCACTTACCACTAAAGTTAGCAATTTTAACGTCCCGGGTCTCTTTATAACAATTGGTACTGTTAACGATATCTAAGCCTAATAATGATTTGTAATGTGGGCTCCGTGACCAACCTTGATATTTTGTCCCCGCCGTGCAATTTGTACTCCGACTCACGCTTTAATGATTTCTGCATTAAATATACGTACTGGCCATGCCGAGCGTGACAGTGTGGTCTGAGTTCTTTTTAAAAAGTTTGTTATTGATCTATTTCATAATAACAAGAAAAAAAAAAGTAAGAATAAGTATAAGAAAAAATATATTTTTTTATAATTTATGTTTTTTAGGCAGTTAACGTAAACGAAAAATTGTCCAATTAATAAATTGTAAGACGGAAGAAGATGATAGTATAAGCAATTTTTTTTCTTTTTTTCTTTTTTTTTTTGAGGTACGAGTATATGCAACTCTTTCCGCAAGTAAGGATGGAAGGATGGGCTGACGGTATGATTTAAGGCAAAAATGAACTAAATGACAACAGGGTACTGTCAGTAAGCAAGTTGCGTGCAGGGTCCTCTGCCAGAGGGACGGACTGATCGGGTGGTGCCAGCACTGACTATTGTTGGGCCTGTAGATGGGTTTTCTTCATCGGTCGTTACATTTTGGTATGCAGGCGCAAGACTTCTCGATCAGTTGTAGTCATTGGAGGCGTCGGCCATTTGCCATCGGCGTCCTCCGTCATGCTTTCCCATCATTATTTAAAGAAAGAAATCGTGAATCAGAGTCCTTGCAGTTCGCGTTTAGCATAAAGTCGGCCAAATAAGAAGCAATTCGCTCTCAAGATACAAAATATGGTCTGTACCATAGTTGTTATAATCGCAATATTACTATTTTAAATTCTTCCAACGTGTTTGATCGCATAAAAATTTATTTTTTAAATAATAAAATGAGATAAAATAGTTGTTATATCATAAAATCGAATAAAATAGTGTAGTATTGTTGTTAAAATCGTGGTAAGATCGCAAATTTGTGACTTGAATTTTTTTTAAATAACTTTAAATAATTGATTAATTTAAAATATTACGTTTATTTTTATTTATTTCGTTAAAATAACAAAATTATTTATAACTTTATTTATGTTAATCATAATAAAATAATTAATAGCTGCAATTACTAATATTATATTTTAAATATTTAAACTAATAAAATAATAATATATACATACTAAAACACATGAACAAATATAGATAAAATGTCATTGGATGGAATAAATATTAAAAAATAATTAAATCTCGATTGAATTTTTATCTCTTCACTATGCTCTTTTCAATTTTTTATTTATCAAATTTTCAAAATATTATATTTTTATTTTTTATTCTTGAAATGATGCATAATGTGAGGTTAAAGTTCAATTATTGAGTTACATACTATTTTATCAGTTATTTTTTATTATTTTTTTATATTGAATAAAATCTATATCTCAAATCTATTATAAGTATAATATTGAATTTAAAAATCTTGGTCTGCACACTGTGTTTTTTTTTTTCTCCTTCCTTAAAGTGTTTGGATTAGTAAATAGACAGTCAAATATATATATTAGAAATGATCCGATACCAATACCTAACGGTTGATTGCATCGGAAATTAGCAGAACGAAGAAAAAATAACCCCTTTCCATTTTTTTCTCAATCTCTTCCTCACGAGCTGCGTGCGAGGCGGGGAGGTACAAAAAGAGTTAGTAGCAAAATTAATTAAAGTCACTATCGGAGACGAAAGAAAATGTCCACATTCATGAGTGCACAATCCCATGTGCCTCTTTCTTGCCACGTCCCACGCGACACTTTCAACTGCTCCAGGCAAATAATTTGAATACGTTGGAACAGGCGTGACGAAGACGCTGGATCGCTCCCGCTATAACTTAGGAAGGAAGGAAAATCAAAAGCGTATTTGCCGGGCAAATTGAACCAGATAAATCACAGATGGGATCTTTACGTTTTGTTTTTATTTAATCAAATATTTGGTTGCCAACGCTTTCCCTTCTCGATTTCTGACTCACCCGCCCAGTGAGTTTCATCAATCGCTTTGTTTGGATCCACCGCCGCGTAATCCTTTTTTTCCCACTTGCAACGATCATCCTGAGCAGAATCCTAAACGTCGGCCACATAGTTGTCCTGGTTCTTTTTCCACTTTTGTTTTCCCTTTTCTTTTGGTTCGTTTAGCGTTAAATCCAAAACGCGAGGGTAAAAGTTTTAACAGTTCAGCTTTCAGGCTGGGCAGTAATAGTGATTTCTTTAGTTCTCTTAGTTACCGGTGCGGCAAAATGCATGACAATCTTATGCGTGGATTTGAGCATACGGATTCAGTCATTTAATTCTAATTTGCAATGAGACTTGGAAAATTTATAAGGCGATGTGTTTAATTACAAGGCATATAAATTACTAGTGCATCTAACTACGAATTTCAAGTAAGGAAAATGAAATAGATACGGCTTATAAAAAAAAAAAAAAAGAGGAAATAGATACAATTATTATCAGCATAAAAATTAACAAGTATTAAACAAATTAAACTAATATTTGATTCTGATTTGATTTTTTTCTCTCTCTCGTTTTCAATTAGATTATAAAGGAATTTAAATATAAATAAAGTTTTAGTTTTCAACTTTAAATCTTAATTGAAGTTTTATATTTAAGGATTACTAAATTATATCTAAGAATCTTTTTTATTTCTTTAATTAAATTCATTCTACAGTATATTAAAACTCCTTGAAATATCTTTTATTTACTCATTCTACCCTATACTCATTATCCAATAGAAAGACTTTTGTTGCAAAAAATATCAGAACTCTTGTTTTTTGTTTTTTGTAATTTTTTTTTCTGTATTTACTGATGTCACTTGGGGCGTACACTGCGAGTAGAATCTTTGTCCCTAAGAAAATATCCATTTGCTAGCGTTGCAATTGCATGCGCCGCGGCTATACAGACGGAAAGCATTGTAATCCGAGTTTGTTTTGTTCACCCAAATCCACTTGTCTCAGAACATTATCTTATGCATCGTCATAGCATATCTCCATCTCGCTTTTACCGTTGAAAAGTTATCGGGACATGGCCTACTTTACTTACTCCGGTCATAAGAGTTCCTATTACCCACGAAATACCTTAATGAAAATTTTCACAAATTCCATGAATTGAGTGAGTGGTCTTATTTAACGCATAAGAGTCAAATGAGGGGTGGGTGGAATTATTTGATGATTTTTTTTGGCACTGAGCTGCATATCTTAAATTTCATTAAAAAATGAAAAGGAAATTGAAAAATCGAAACTCTGAACGAAAGGAAAGAAGAGAATTTCTAAATTCCAATAATTTGAATGTGAAGATTTTTATTGCACAATACTTGTGTCCAAATTCTTGTGTCAGAATGTTTGTGTGCGTGCTGGGGAGGACCAATGGGAAAAGGAGGCACTGCATATCCAAAGTCGGCACGCGGCACTTTATTAGAGAGAATCCTTTGGGGCCTCCGCTCCAAAATTTTCCAAGCCGTAATAAATGTGGTAGGGCCGAAGAGGGTAATCCGTTTGTCAAAGGACCGGGCTCTCTACCCATTTGTGGGAAACTGAAAACAAGTAGCAGGAAAATCGTTTTTATTTGGGCTCGATTCCGTATTTGTAGGTAATCCAGCCTTGTCCCTTTCTCGTTGCCAGTCAAACACAAAAAATTGTATGTGGACTGATGATATTTTCCAATCACCGTTCGTCTTCCTCTTCCTCTCGCACGACACATTTGGCCCTCTGGACTGTCCTCTGTCCCTCCGAGAATTTTTTTTCTTATTAATAAATTTCATTTGTTTTTCATTTCATCAATACCCACACGAAGTTCACTCTTTGCACGCCGACCCACTGAAGTCCTTCTCAAACCCACGCGCAATGCATTGGCTTGAATGATGCACGGCGGGATGGTCATCGAACGCTTCACAGCGCGAGTGGCATAATGGTCAATTATTCCTCGCGTGGACATAGCATGTTCTTTTCGAGCCTTTAAAAAAGCGTGTGCTGCCATCGTCCGCCGGTAAGCACGTCACCGTGACCGTCTGAATTTAATTTTTCCCTCGCGTGTTTTAGAAACTGTTTTTCGTTTGGCGGACCTATGATGGATAAATCGAATTGAGTTGACGGGGGCCCGTTGCGTCCAGGCCCTCGACGACGGACGGAGAATGCGCCGTCCATTGCGGGACTCCAAAAGAGGACTCGCCTAGAACTGTAAACTAGTTGACCCTAAACTAATTTTGTCATAATTAAAATTGAGTCGTTTCATTAAACGAGTCTATAAAAAAAAAATGAAAGTTAGTGCCAATATAATTTATTGAACAAATTTTATTTATTTACTAAATAAAATTTAAATTTCATTCATTTGGACAGATGAGCCAATTTTTATTAAGACGGTTGACTAAATTTGTAACGAATGCGTGGACTCATTTGTCACGCTCGAGACTGGCATAATTGCTGCACGCCATAGTTGGCGTGTGCGGAAGCGAGCAACTGTCGAAACAAACGGCTGCGAAAGCTGGTTGACCAAGACAAATGGACTACAAAGACGGTTAAAAGCGGCCGAATTCCATGCACATGGTCCTGCACTTCCTCCACGTTTACCCATTTTCGGTTTTTTGCTTCACAAATTAGAGTTAAATTAAAAAGAATTATAGTTAATTTCTATTCCCTCCCACTGAGATGAAAACGAGGAAAAATTGAAGGGTGCAAATAACCAAATGCCAAGAATACAATTAGCACAATTTTTTTTTTAACTTGTATTATGATATGAGTATATGGCTATTTATTTTGGTTTATTGTTGATGGGTTTAATTGCATAGATTATAATGAGATTTTTTTTTTTTATTGGAAGGATGCAAACTTTATCAAAACTTGCAGAAGCGAGTGTTGGAGAGGAATATGAGACAAGAAACACTTTTTGCTTCTTTTGCCGGAGTGACTGATAAGATACTCTCAACGTTTCAATAAAAAACGAGAAGATAGAAGGGATTGGTGTGAATGGGATTTTAACTGATTGCCGGTTGGAGTTGCGAAGAATGCCGATTGGAAAGAACGATCAAGTCTGACTTTGTTGTTTCCCCTATACAAATATGAAAACACTTCGATTGCATTCAGCAAAATAAAAATTCGAAGACACATTTCACAAATAAAGATACCCGAATCAAGCCAAAACAATAAAGACAAAGCTGAGAAATTCTATGGAGAGTAGAAAAATAAAAGAATCGTTTTAGCGAGCAGTATCATGCAATCGTTCTTCAAGAACACATGGGATTCTTTTTTTTTTTTTTTTTTTAAACCTTTGATAGTAAACAACAGATCTTATCGAGAAAGCCGCTGTGGTGATATAATCTCACAGCAGATAGATAAAACAAACTTAGTTGACTACAAATAAATTATCTTTTAATTTATCGCTGAATAAGAACTGGTCAGAAGCAAATTTCAGCCCAATGTTGCTTCTCAAATAAAACAAAGTGGAAAAAATGTGAATTCCCCAGACGATGAATGAAGAATTTTAATAGCCTGCGAAGTCCGCAAACACTGACATGACGTGAATTGACGCTTTGCCAATACTAGAAATCTGGAGACCTGTAGTAAAAAACGTAAAATGATGTTTCACCAAAGTGGAAGGACCGAGAACCAGGGTTTAACCCTGGGCTCGGGTTTTGGGCTTGTCCGCTGTGAAAAAAAGATTTGTACTGCGCAAGTCGATCCTCCCGCAGGCTTAGGCCTGAAAAATAGGGTATGGAAATGTCCCCATTCTTGCTGCTGCCAATTGTCGAGCTCTCTGTGGTCGAGATAGATAATTCAGTGAGGGCACTGTCGTAAATAACCAGAAAGTTCCTTCGGTGTCATCATGGTAGATATGTTTATACAAGAAGGGCAAATAAGTCTGTGTGAATCAACCGAAGAACTTGAGTTGGTAAAGGAGACTTGCCCTGGTGTGCCAAGTGGAAAGCAAGGAAGGACAAATGTCGGTTAACTGTTACGAGCAAATTGAGGAAAAAGCGTAAACCCCGCTGCCGACGCGGTTAAAAAGTGCGTTTAGAAATCGTACTCACAATTTATAAATTTGTATATTTATTTATTTTGAGTTAAATATAATTTTATAAATTTATATTTAATATAAATATACCATATTTTAAAATTATATTTTAAAAATATAGTATTTTAGTGTAATAAAAAATAAGAATACACAATAATTTTTTAAAATAATTCTTTTATTATTAATTTAAATAATAATTATTAAATTACATACAAAAATATTTGTATGATTATTTAAAAAATATATATTATAAATAACTACCAAATAATCAAATACGTTTTAATGTTAAGAGAATAGGGAGCCGGGGGGGGGGGGGAGTTGTTTGTTTGGTAGCTGTTGACCGCTAAGCAACAACCACCCCCAACCCACGCAAAAGGCTTCAAAAATTGCAATCCCGGCAAAAAAGGAAAAGGAATGAAAAACGGAAAAAAAAAACAAAAAAATACCTTCATATGAGTCCTGGCCCCGTCACATGCTTGCCAGGTGCCATCTACTCACATTCAGGGCCCGCTCGATTTATGTCCTTATTCTTTATCTGGCTCCAGTTTTCCATGGGCCCCATCTCTTTACCACCGCTGACCATCTGTTGTATAGACCAGCGCGTGGTTGTAACACCCTTCCTGGCAAGTGAAGAATTTTCGTTTTGGTATAGTTTCAGAAAACTTTTTTTTTTAATGAAAAAAGAAACACAGTTGCACCTCTGCCTTTCCCTACAAATATCGATGGCTCCGGGTTCTTTACGGGCTACCCGCTTCCCCATTAACCAGTCTTTTTGGTCGTCCGGTCGCCCCTCCTCTTTTGTAGCTGTTTCGGTGGGCCGGAGGCTGCAAACCAAAACGAACAGTCGCTGTTGTTATTATTAAATCTTAACCCAGTAGCGAAGCCACCTTCCCACCATCAAGACTCCCGCTTTCTTTTTCACTTCTCCTTGGATTCTCCAGTTACCTTTTTTTTGTCTGTGTTAAATATGGCGCAGAGCTTGGACGACAGCGAGTTTTTGCTGCCTTCTCAGTTCCTCACCGACGACGATATACTGATGGACGTGAATAATAGCAAGAGCGTGAAAGGTGCGAACGATTTATTTGGCTTAGAGGCAGAATATGGCAAGCCGTTGTTCTCATTTGAGGTTCCTTACGGGTTCGGATCCTCATCCGGGCGCTCTTCGGATCTCAGCTCTCCGGTTGAGTCGGTGATCGGATCCCCCGAGCCGGAGAGTGACGAGGAAGACTATCTTGCTGAATTAACCCGCCAAATGGCTCACTCGACTCTCAAAGGCGATTTGTGGAGAAACGAACTTTTTCCAGGCGCTGAAAACTACAAGGTATTATGGTGAATGGTGCGATTTGTGATGCAAACTCTGTTATTGTGATTTATCGCTTTGGGATGCATACTTTGCTTTTGTACGCTAACGCTATCCTTGTGTTCTCTTTGCAGGGTTTGGCCCTTTCAGGTTCACCCCAATCGACGCTTTGTACCGTTGGAAGTGGGTATGGTTGCAGGCATGGATCGGGCTGTGAAAGTCCACATGGAACCGGAAGGGTCTCTTCATCCCCGGCTACTTGGGATCTTCTGCGTGCGGCTGCAGGGGAAATGGCGAGGATGAGAATGATCGAAGAACAACTCGGCCTTTACGGTCACATCAGAGGATTCCAGGGTCCTCCAGGAAAGCCCTCTCCAGTCTCTGTACCCGTGAAGAACCCAAACCATGATCTCACTCACCACTTGCAGCAGTCACTTCCTAATTGCCGGATGCTGCAGGCATCTCAAGTATGTTGTAGACGCAATTCTTTCTTTTATTGTTTTCCAGAATTGAAGTTTTTTTTTCTTATTTTGCGATTATTTAGTGGGGTTGGGGGCATTGTATTTATCTGTGTTGCAGTTTCAGCATTTGAGGCAGCAACAAACGATGAAGCAACGGAGCTCAGCTGTTTGGGGTGGCCAGCATATCAAGGGAACTGGACTATACCAACTCCAACTGCCTCAGCGAGTGATCCAGAAAGGAAGAAATTCTGACAGTAGACCATTGGCCTTGCCCGCTTCTAGTTGGACGCCGGTCGATCAGTCCCACCAACAGCGTCAAGGCGCGTTTCTTGGCAATCCAGCGGGCAAAAAGGAGTGCGCTGGTACCGGAGTGTTTCTGCCTCGCCGCGTGGGTGCTGGTCCTGAAACCCGCAAGAAGTCAGGTCTGCCTCGCTCTCCTGTTTTCCTTGCGGTTAATTTTTGACTTCATAGTTTTACCAATTGACCTGAGACTTGTGGTAGGGATTTTGTGTTTTAGGAGGTGGGAGGCTTTTGGTTTTTGGTTCTTGGTTAGTTGTTCATGCCGTTCGTTGCCGTCGTTGATATTTCGTTTTAGACGGTCATAATGAGTGGGTGCATGCTTAATTAATTAATTTATCAGTGTTCCTTGTCTCCGGCAATTGATTTGCAGAATCGTGCTCATCTGGCTTTATTGGTTGTTTAATTTTGCTTTTAGTTGGTTTGCTGTATTTGTTTGCGTTAATACCGACTTTGATATTTCTGGTGTCATCGTTTTACGAACAGCTTGTCCTACCGTTTTCGTTCCACCCAGAGTGGTGCAGGCTTTGAAATTGAACTTGGAAGAAATAGGTGGTGAGCCCCAATTCCAGTCTCGATTCAGTGGAAAATTGGTCCCGGAAAGTGGTATTTATTTGCCTTCACTTGTGTGTTTTACTTGCGAGGTCACTCAAATTAAATTTAGGGTAATCTGCTCTGATTGATTGTTCTATTTTGTGTGTAGACGTTGCTTTGAGGCTTGGGGGTGGTAACATCAGTCGAGTCCGAAGCGCAACCTCAGGCCACAACTAGGAATGAGCAATGAAGTCAGGTTACCCCAAGAATGGACTTATTAATCCAACATTCGTTCCCCGGGGGGTGTTAGTAGTGTAGTGTTTTGCCGGTAACAAATTTTATGTTAGGAGTAAAATAAGAAAAAAAGAACAGGAAAATGCTAGATAGCATAGGAGGAAAGTAGTGAGTAGCATATAGACAAATGTAAGGAGTTGAAAAAACATTCAACAGGAGAAAAAAGATGATGAAAGGAGAAAAAATTTCTACTTTTAGGATAATAGGTAAAAGATCAGCAGCAGCAACCATTGTTCCCTGTTGTTTTGGGTACAGGGGACTACTACCATATGGCGGTGGATGTTGTGGTGTCATCTCTTTTGTGTATTGTGTGTCTCGGAAAATAAATTGTATGGGTTCTTATGGCGGCAGGGGAATCATGGAGAGGTAGGTTCCATGTTTTGGAGGAAAATTAGTGGTGCCTTCTCCTATTATTATTGTAATGCATCCTTACTATGAATGTTTTGATCTTTACATTAAACTACAGTCTGTTTTGCCAACTCTATATAGCTCTTCAAGCAAATACCCAATAATATTAATTTTTGAACTCGTTGGTTGTCTCTAGATTCTACCGCCAATAGTCTGCGTTGAAAATTGAACGTTGAATTTTGTTCATTTCTAATCTGCTCGACAAGCTACTTTTTTTTTTTTGTAATAAGCGCGGTGTACGGTACTTGAGCAAATAATGACTTTTGGGTCAATGTGTCTGGCTACTTAATCAACTAAATCCTATGGTTAGCTCTCTTTTCGAGGGTCTTGTCTGCAGCTAGTCTTTGCTTAGGACCGAAGTATCCCATCTCCTTGGCCCAAAAAAAAAAAAAAAAAAAGAAAACAAAAGAAAAAGGTAAACGTATACCCATGTTGAACCGCAAAGATATTGAAAGGGGATCGGTTTATCCGCTGGCAGCTTTTACACGTGTTACGCACTAAGATGTCATTTCATTCAAAATCATTCCGTATCTTAAACCTTTCGTTAGGCTCCCTCAAAAAGCAAATCCTGAAGGCCCGATCCTTTGTTTCCCAGACAAGTTCACTCTGGAAAATTAAAACTAGTGTGGCAAAATAGAGATGTTCAACGTGGCCTGGCCCCTGTGAGGCTGGCAGGCCGTCCTAGCCAGCAATTGTGGGTTCGTGGTGGTGGTAGCCCACTTCCATTGCCGACTTTTATTTTGTCGTTTGTTTTCTTTTCAAAATTTTTAAATCCTCGCGGGTCGCACTACTTGTGGGCTGGCGGAGTTAACCCGCTTTGATGGTGCCCCTTGTGTCCCATACGTCGGTTGATCTGTCCGCTGTGGTGGTCGTGCTCGGTATGTGTTTTCATGTACCGGTTTTGCTGCGTCTCTTTGACTTCATCGTGCTCGGTATGTGTAATTTTGCCGCCCATTCCTTGCCTTCTTATTCAATACCGTCATGATTTCCACTTCGTTACATTAATTGATCATTTAATGTTCAGATAATTGAACATTTTTTGTACTTGGAAAAAGAGAACTTCTCGTTTGTAAAAACATACATATCCCGATAGAGACATGCACGCTGGTTGGAATTTGGAAATGTCGCTTACTCGCAATTATAAGCAACTAGGCCTTCCTATTCTGGGCCTAGAGGAATCTTTTTTTTTTTTTTGGTTTCCATTTGGAATAACTTGCTGGTCCCAATAATTTGGCAATTAAATGAAGCAAAATAGAGATGCCTCCCACTACAACGGTGAAGGGCCATGTTCTGTCTGCACGAAGGATTTTAAATCCAATGGTTGCTCAACCAACCAAACCAACAAAACTGTCCCGTATTATAAAGACCTATTATAGAACGATAATAAAAAATAGAAGCTAGCCCGATTGATTATGACAACTATGGAGTTTGCTTATGTTACGATCAATGTTTTTTTTAACGGTTTGAACCTTTTGATAACGTTGTAGATTGCGTACGGATTTATTTATTTATTTATTTCCTCGGCATAGAACAGGCAATTTTGCGTGTGTATTCCACAACGTTGGCGTCGACGTAAATGACTGGAAGAATGACAATTGCCATTTTTATTATGATTTCTTATGATTGTAATTAAGCTTTTGGGGACTAGTGATTCGAGCAATGCATGCTCGTGATTATACTTAAAGATGAATTAGCTGACCTGTTTTCCTTGGTGATTACCCACTTGACCGTTGCTTTAACTTCTAACTCTCGCCTGTTGGTCGGTCGTGAAATGACAAAAACTTTAGTTTGGAATCCACATTAATGGCATAACTAGATAATAATTGATAAGAATCTCATCTAGCCAGAGATGAGATGTCCCTTACGTCAACGCTTAACTCTACTTGTTAAGATTAATTATCTTTTTTTTTTTTTATTATTCCTCAAAGTTGGCTTCTAAGTATAGCAAAGAGAGAGAGAGAGAGAGAGAGAGAGAGAGAGAGAGAGAGACAACAACGTTGACCTGGACAATTAAGACCCTTGGTCTTTCACTTGATTCTACATGTGCCTCTAAAGCTATTTTTCTTTTTGTTATAACCACACTAGCAATTTTTCGTTTTGTTACAAGTATGCTCCTTCGCTATTCCGTTCGCAATCACGAAAGATATGTAGTTTGGTAAATATTTTATTTTGTGAATTCGTTTCAGACATCAATGGAACAAATTGTTTGTTTCCTGCGACCTTTAATTGATCATTCAATAAATTTCTTAATTTTTTAAAAAATAAAAGTTTAAATTTACTATAAAGTTACAGTTTTCCTCAGAGCCGGCTCGCCTCTAACGTCCTTTCCCATTATCAGTCCAACAATTCGGACAAGCCGGCCTGGGCTTGTCAAATGGCCGCAATCTTGGGGGCCCGCCTGATCTTTTGGGCGACTTACAACTGTTCCACCTGTACGTCCAGTAGAGTTTCTCTGGACGGTTGGAATCATATGTCGAAGTTGGGGATTTTCTCACTGGCTTTTGGGCCTCAGGAGTTTCTTGCATCTGTCTTCAAATGTTTTACCAATGAGATATGGGCCCTTGGATCGGAGTCGAAGACCTTGACCTTGAATCATTACGTGTCCAAATTACCAATTCATTCTGTACCTCCAAATTACAATTCAGGCGAAGTCAAGCAATAATTAAAGTTGTTATAACCAATCAAATTATGTCGCTTTCAGTTCGGCTAGGGTTTAAGCAATTCCACGGCTCTAGTTGATTCCACCATGACGGTGATCGGCGATGGCAGCAGGGGAGGATACGGCACATTATAGAGACGGAAAAGAGGTGAAGTCTTTCTGTCAATTTAGTTTCATTCCAATGAATTGAATTGATGCTTTTGCAAATTGACCTCCGGTGTGTTGTCATTGGATTAAAAGTGCACTGTCATTTTCATGACTCCGAGGAGGCCATTTTTGGACGAAAGCAAGAGAGAACCAACACTCGCGTTCAAGAAAGCAATCTGAGCCTTGCTGTTTGAGCGAATAGTTGACATGGATTGCAACAAACAATTCATTGTCAACCCGTCATTTGGTTGTTATGATGCGTGATGATAGAGAGTTTTGGGCTCCTGGGAACCTTTTTTGGGTTTTTTTTTTTTTTGAGGATTGAAACCAAGAAGCCAAGGCTACAATGCTAGTTGTAAATTGTCATTACCATGACAGGATAAGGCATGATTAAGGTCAAACATTGACGGAGGAACCCAAACTAAAAGAACTGTAACTTGGGATGCAGAAGATGGAAGCAGCAGACAAATGCATAATTATCTTAGAAGGTGGTGATTGGAGAAACAAGGGGGAGGGGAAGAGGAGCGGACAGAGACATCAAAGTAGAATTGGAGAAGCAAAAGGAAACTGTAAAATTATGATCTACGAACGGAGCCATTTTGGTTGACGGTGGCACCATTTTGATTGACGGTGGCGCCATTTTGGTTGACGGTGGCACCATTTTGATTGACGGTGGCGCCATTTTGGTTGACGTTGGCACCATCTCCCGCGTTAAAGACATAGGATCGGATGGCATGCCTAACAACGATTGCTATGAAAATCCCAACATTGAACGACATGGCGGCAAGCATGACCATATAATGAAGACCTTCGTGAATCGCATAGACGACGGCTTGGCCGACAGGACCCCTGTCCTTTATACACTCTCGAACTGTCGACAACAACTCGGTCACAAAAGCCATCAAAAGAACAACGAAGAGGGCCAAGATGTACATGGCAAGGCTGTCTTTTGGCCATCCGGAGAAAAGGACTATGGCGTCTATGCCCCAGTAGAAGCTCATGTGCATCATCTTCCTGTCACTTGATGAGCCCATGCCGCCCATGCTTCCGCCGCCCATGGAAGCACGGTCATGAACATCATGGGACATGTTTGCTCTTGCTCCATTCTGTGTGTATACTGAGAGTAGAAGGAGAGGGAGAGACAACGAGATTTCCAAGTTGAATGTTTTTTTTATTTTTTGGGTGTTGGGTGCTCTTTTATTTAAAGGAGGATAGAAAGTGAATAAGAGAACATCGAATGAGTCAGCCAATATACACGACCGATTATAGCTTTCGATTTTTTATTTAAACGAGGCAAGCGACGCGAAAGTATTTTGTTTCTTTCTATTTAACCATCCATGAAGTCTCCCACCCACTTTACGTAAGGTTGCTCGATGGATGCCCATGTTTTGTCTTCCTCTTCATTCAGATCAAGGAGACGAATGTGCTCAATTACGACGATGTGACTTGGCGATGTTTCCGCAAATATTTCTCATTGCTAAGATACCCTAATCGATCAGCAGTCCTACGACCTATCCAAAGAAATGTCCATTTGTCTGTTCAGATCTTCAGTCTGCCAAAAACAATGAGAGAGACAGAGAATTGGAAAGGAAAAAAAAAAAGTCCTGACGAACAAATCCCTTGCCACAAATATGGCATCCAAATTTCATAAATTTTCACGTAAATTTTTCCCCATGGAATATTTGTTGGAGAAAGAAAACAGAAGACCATTGCTTGGGTAATTATTGATTCCATCAATAAGCAACTTGAGTTTTTTGTCAACTTGACGGTGTACTTCTTTAAATAGACCATTACATTGATCTATCAACTTCTGTTGTTGAATTTTGTATTTTCTTCTTTTTTAATTCCCGAAATAGGTAGAGGAGATCAGGAGAAACCTGAAACTTATAATTATAACTAATAGAATGGAATGTTCATGTTGAAACGTACAGTAGCTGGAGCAACGGATGCTTTTCAATTTGGGCCGACGGGCCTGACTGTTTTATTTGTTTCTTCGACATTAATTGTTCGTGTGGATTTTGACGTATGAAATCCACTTGTTGGTTGTAACAATGCACATGCACTTCTGATGAAAAGCTCAACGTCTCACTGTTCCCGTCTTTGACGCTGAGATAAAGAGCGAAGCGGCGCCGTTCCGCATGGTCTTTATTCAATATCGGGAAACACATTTTTTTCTTTTTTTAAAAAAAAAAAAAACAGAGAGAAGAAAACAGAAAAGAAAGGCCAGGCCCTGACAATGAATTTTGGTTAGAACTAATCCAATTCTTATGTCAGGTACAAGCCTCTTTACTCCTTTTTTTAGAATTTAAAAAAAAACCCTAATTTTCTAACTGAACGCGAAGCTCGTACTCAATCGTGGGAACTGGGAAGAGAGTTGCTTGCTTAAGGCCTAAAGACTGCAGCTGAGTACTGGGCCCACTTCAAGTCCATTACGATGCAGTTTCTCTTCTTGTTTATTATACCCCATGGCCCGTCAGGGCATTTTCAGATTTCAGACATTCTGGCTCCAATTCTTGATCCATCCTTAGTACAGTTCTAGTATTTAATCTAATCTAGTGTCGAAGCACGCAAGGCAAAATCAATTCCCAATCAAATAAAAGGAAAGCTAAGATCAGTTCCCAAAATTTGGGAGCGACAACGACTTAAGTCTCTAGTATTAGTTCCCATATGATCAGTTATTTTTACTTGTCCCTCAAAAAAATTAGATAATATTTAGCATGCTCAAATTTTTATTAGATTTTTGTTCACTAAGATAGTAACATCCATGACTTTTAGTTGAATTGGCAACATTTTGATAAAGTATTATTAGAAACACACAAAATAATCCCCGAAAATAAAATGAAATCACCGTGGCCATTCACCAGTAGAATCGCTCGACCACTCTAAGCCATCCCATTTTCACACTTTAGTAGGAGGAAGATCCGGGATCTTTTCCGACCCACCCGACTTCTTAAAAGCCCGACTTCCAAAGAGCGAGAACCCGACAGCATGGCCACCGACGGCAGAAAGGAAAACGCCACCATTGTACGACATCACGGCGAGCATTACCATGTAAGAAAGACCGGAACGCACCGCGTGCAGCCCAGTCTGGAAGAACCCCGCGGCGACCTTGCCAGTGCCGGGCTTGATGATGCTGCAGTAGTTTAAATACTCCACGAGAATGGCGAGAGCGAAGACGAAGATTAAGCCCAAAGCGTACATGCCAGGGGAGTCCGAACCAGGCCAACCCGGGAAGAGGAACTCTGTTTTGTGGCCCCAATAGAAGTTCATGTGCATCCTTATTTTGCGGTGCACGTGAAGGCCGGCAGCGTTACAAGCCGACGTCAGCAAAGGCACAGTGGTGCCGTGGTGTGGCATCATCTCATCTCCCATTTTGGTGGCTCCGTTATAATCTGATACATACTAAGTTTGTCGTGGGGGCTCTTTAACTAACAACTCAACTGATCGACAAGAAAAAGGGAAAAAATAAAAAAGATGGAGAACATGAAGAAAAAGATGGTCGTGGCGTGAGACAGGCATGTTCTTTTATTGCAAATGTGCAATAACTAAATTGGAAGCAAACACCTGCTGAAAAGCAAATTCTACACTGTACAGGAAAATGGGATTCGGTAGGGCTATGCATGAATGGAATGATGCCACGTGGAAATTTAGCGTTGATTTGTTCATCTTTTTCAGCACAGAGCCGCGAAGAAGCTGTCTCACCTCTGCTGTTTTAGTGTCCAAGAAAACAAATGTGCTTGATTCCTGGATTTTGCTTTGCGGTGTGCCTGCTAGGGAAGTTCTGGATACCAACAAACGTGATTCATAATTTTCATCTTTTTCCGTACCCCGCCGCACCGTGACTCACAAATATAGTTTCATATCATTGCAGTTATCACCCACAAAGTTTGAACAAAACCGTACCGATTGTAAAAGAAGGTATCTATAAATTACTTATAAGTTGCCTTGGGAATTGCTTTCACGAGAACAAAGAAACACGAGAAGCGCTTGTCATGGCGTTTTAATTTAAGCTTACATTTTATGCCTTCCTGGATTAAAGCAGGCTAGTCAACAGTGTAACTAAAATTAAGGCTGAATATCAGCTAATGGAAATGGTTTTGGACCCCTTCACCTTAGGAATACTGACAGTAAGCAGTCCATTTTCAACATGCATCTTCATCCTATTGGCCTCTGCATCCTCAGGCAACCTAAAGCGTCGAACAAACTTGCCACTTCTCTGCTCCACCCGGTGCCATTTATCGTTCTTCTCTTCTGTCTTTATGTTCCACTCACCGCTTAAACAAAGGATATTATCGTCCTCTACTTCCACCTTTACTTCATCTTTCCGCAGATCCGGAAGATTAACCTTTAAAACATGTGCCTCTGGAGTTTCCTTCCAGTCAATCTTTGAATTAGAAAAAGGTGTCCGTGCATTGGAGAAAAATGGGCGTGTGGCAAGGGGACTTCCAAAACTGATGTCGCTGAATGGATCCCGAACATCAAACATGAATCGATCGCCTGTTTTAGTACCAATAATGGACATCTTTGTGTTTGTTTCTTAATTCACGGACGGATAATGCAGCGTGCATTTATAGGGAAAAGGTTGTGCGTAAACGATTCTTCTAGAGACGAACCCTCTTCTGCGGAAGCTGATTTCCAGTATAGGATTCGCGGCCACCATGGGATGGTGAGAGGCATAAAAATAAAAATCTTCCTGGAGCATACTTAATTGCTTGTCTTTGTCAGAATATAAGACGCAATAACAAATTCGACCCGATCAATTATATGAGTTTTATTAGTTGGATGCACCACGCACTCAATTTTAACTGTTAAATTGTAATAAATTCTTATTAAAAAATTATATCAATTATAATTAATAATTGATGATATGAGTTGGCGTCAAGTCTAAGTTATATATATATGGGGAAATGATGGCAGGGCTTACCCGCCTGAGAATTTTAAGCCTGGCGACTCTGCCCCATTTCATCAGGCTCAATAAGTTGCGCGGACTCTTTCATCTTGAGACCCGATATGAAAAGCCCATCTCACGATGCAAGATGAGTGAATGGTTTGCTGTTTTATTATGGTGGTCCTTCAACTGTCAAAATACCCAAGGATTAGAGTCCGAAAAAGAGGACGAGTCGTCTGGTAGTTTCTAATTCTACAGAAGGACTCCGAAAGATATCTAATAAGCTATTGCCACGCAAGAGCAAGGAAGCCACGGGAAATTCGCAGATGAAACGTGAAAGTGTAGCACTCAATGATTACAATGAGAAGACCCAGAAACTTGAATTGCCCCGCACTGGAAACCCCTATATATTCTGCTATCGATCTCCAATTGAATTAATCGTCGCAATGAGCTGAAAATTAACGTTTCAGCTCTCACTTGTACATCAATAGAACGATCATTTGATTCACCGAAGCTTTCTTCCGGTACTTTCTTCGTGCAGTGATGTCTATGATTCGTTCCACGTTTGGCAACCCATTCTCTACCGACAACTGGTCGCCGTGGGGCTCAAGCAACGAAATATCATTGATTGCTAATGCCCAAGTAGACTGCAAAGAGACCCCCGAAGCGCGTGTCTTCAAGACTGATCTTCCAGGGTCGAAGAAATAGGAAGTGAAGTTTGAGATTGAGGGAGGACGAGTTCTTCGGATCAGAAGCATTGAAAAGGAGGACAAGCACTATAAGTGGCATCGCATGGAGAAGGGGCGCGGCAAATTCGTTAAGAGATTCTGGCCACCGGAGAATGCCAGAGTTGGCGAACTGAAGGCGTCGATGGAGAACGGGGTCTTGACTGTCGTTATTCCCAAAGCTGAGAGAAAAGCCCTGAGATTGAGACCAGCATGAAACGTCCTCAAATATTTCAAGAGAGCTCAGAAACTTGTTAAGAACTTGACATTTCACTTTATTCTGTATTATTTTAAATAAGTATGCGATCGTGGGAGAAATAAGTACCTCTGTGACAAGCAGCTGACGTTACAATCTGATCCAAAGTTTACAAGTGGCGGTAGTGTTCACTGTACATTTGTGCGATTTGTTGATCCTTGATTTTTGCGCATGTCTCCTCAATTTCATACTTCAAGCAATTGTGTTAATTTAAGGTAATAATTTTTTGATCCCAAAAAATGCTTATATTTCTTTTTGAGTGAGGAAATTATTTGCGGAATCAACCAATCGGGAACAGTTTGTAAGAGCAAAATGCGACCGTTTGTTAGTGATAATACTGCATTCATTGTGGGGTTTTATAAGATTTTGCCAAGAAGATTGATACATTGATGCCACGTACATTTTAAGAAATCTAGGTTGGACTCGCCATGTCTCAGTCCCATTATACGTTCCTCAAACCTCAGTTTCATCGACGGCAAAAATCGGACATATCGATGTCTATTGGTAGCCCACCGCGAAAATCAAAACAAAGTCAAAAGAGTGAATAGAAAGCCAGGGCGGCTTCGATGGTTTCTCTTCGTCTTCTTTGGGCTATCGTATAGTGTTAATTATCCAGCATGAACAGAGAGATGGACCAGACACCCGTCTCAATTAATTGGGCCATTCGAGTCTCAAGAGAAAATGGGCATCGGCCTTTTGAGGCCCGAGTAACCTATGGATACGAGTGAAATTTTATTCTTTTGAGCCGCCCGGTTTGGAGGCATTGAAAAGAGAAACTCTCACAGGGGTAAAGTAATTTTTTGTTTTGTTTTGTTTTTTTTTTTGGTTTTTGGCGATGATAGAGATAGAAGAATCGAGGTTAGGAAATAGAAATTAGAAAGAGACTCGCCCAACGCCAAAAAATTGCAAGAGTAGTTCGAAGATATGGACTTGAGTTCCTGGACCCTGCAACCGTAACAAAAAGGACGGAACGATCAGTCTTCAAGCTCCCTTTTTGTAGGTGCATAAAATTTTATTAGGATGGCGCTGAGTTAGGACTTGTTCTTTTCTTCCAATTTAACGAAGTTCAGGGATCGCCCACAGCGATCATCCCTTACTGCAAAGGTGAGTAAAGTAATATTGGGGTGCAATGCACGTCAAGATTGGAATACGACAATCCTCAAAGAGGTGGAGATCATTGTTCAAGGGAGAAAAAGTGAAAAAAAAAAAAAAAAAAACAAAAGAGGGGTAGATCAGAAAGAGGATAATAATGTGAGGAGAAAAGGGCGAAAAAGTGATTCCCACAATTTACTGGCCCACGGTGACCACCGAGAATTTCTCACGTTTATGCAAGTGTGTGGGGTTGCAGCTCTTTTTCCCAAAAGTAGGGGCACTGCTCAAGACAGTGCTAGGCTCCCATTTTTTCAATGGCTGATGACTTTTTATGGTAATATCGCAGCCAGAATTGGAGCCTGATCTCTGCTCCCCTGAAGATGATACCAAACATTGGAGAATGATTAAAGTTGAAGTTGTGCACGCTAGCTAGTCGCCCAATTTTCTACTTTTGCATTGGAGGTCACCTCAACCTACATGGGGGAGTCTCTCCTTGGCGCCAAGCTCTTTGAATGTTGTTATCAAACCGTGCCAGGTAACATACCAACGATAATTACGTGGCTAGACTCCGTTTCAATTAATTTAATCAAGCATAAAGTTCGAAATGTTTTAGGCTGAAGAGACAATAATTATACATAAATTCTACCTTATCCTTGCAATAAGGGCTTAACCCCTAATATACTCATACCAATGATTATTATTATTATTATTTTGTTTTTTTTTTTTTAAATAGAAATGCGGTCCGATCAGTGATTCTCCAGCCCCAGGAGTCCCTACAATAAGCGTCACAGTCTGGGTCCCACCACCGCGGCTTCGGGATTCGCATTGGAGAAAAGAAGTTTCATTCGTGGGATCCACAATTGACACCTGCGGCCTACTTTGCCTCATATGCTTTTCACCGTCCGATTGAAAGCGAAACCGAACGCCTGCCCTTTTCTACTCCGACTCTCTGCTCTCTACTACACACTCCCTCTCTCGCCATTAAAATCACAGTCCTCCATTTCCTCCGCTTTACGGATTTTCTCTCCCTCTCTCTCTCTCGGCGCTTCCGGTTTCTTGAACAAAACGAAAGAACGAGCGCGTATGATAACCAGGAAGATTGATTAATGGTCTTGAATTTCGTAGCGGTAATTCTTTGCTTTGCTTATAATTTACGTTGAGCTCAAAGTTTTTTTTTTCTTTTTCTTTTTACTGCTTACGTATCGGATCTTTATCGGGATCAGCCATTCTTGCTCAATGTGCCTTTTTCTCGCGGGAGCCTTCATTCTCTCCCGCGTTTTCTGTCGGTAAATTCTCCGTAATCCTTCTAATCCTATAGAAAAACTAGAAACTTCCTGTTTTTGTTTCTCTATTGTTTTTAGTCTTCTATTTTTTTTGGTGGTGATACTCTGTTTGGTGGCCGAGAAAGCGTAAGGAAAAGATTGGTTAAATGAGGGAGTGAACTGAGTATTGTTCTGTGTGTTTTCGTGGAACTATGGTGAGGAGGAGAACCAGAGTGGTATGGTTTTCGGAGCTTGTTTCCTTGGGTTTCCTTCGTGTGCGTGGTGGCCGAACTGAATCTAGAAGTTATTATTATTATTATTATTAATTTTTTTGGATTTTGTTTTTTAATTTTCCCTCGTTTTGGTTTCCGTTAGATCTGAGAGTTTCTGTTAGTTGCTGCAAACTCCACTCTGCAACTCAGCTAAATCTTCATCCTCTTCTCTCAAGTGCTGGGGATTTCAACCATCAAGAAGCTAGGCCTCACACCAGTTTCGTGACTGAGAGTGACATCTAGGAGCCTATTTGTTGTTTAGGTTTTAGCGGAAATTAATCAGAATAGTGAGATACATGAAGCAATGAAATCAAGAAATTGATAGATAAAGATCTCTGTGCACAGATAGAGGCGGTTGTGTCCACAGAGAGAGAGGGAGAGGATATATATATATATGTGGTCTGTTTTATGAGTGATGTTTAATTTACTGAGTTTGACAATCGACAGTCGCTTTCAGCTACATAAAAAAACTTTTTACAGTGATTAGTTAAGATTTATGATGGAGGCAATTGGAAGGCTAAAAATTTTTATGTCAATGCATGAAGTGTCTTCCAAGCTTTATTTCAGATTTTATTATTATTTATCGTTTATGTCCTCTGTAATTCCTGCTCCTTTCGGGAAAATTTTTGTTTTTTTCAAAAGTAGATTAATAGTTCAATGGCTGGACTACTCTGTTGAATTTTTGCTGAATTCAATTCAATAACTTGCACTAGCAAATTGATGTATCTCAGTAGTAATTCTCCCTTACGTTTTAATAGCCCTTTGTTTTCTTATTTCATCGCCCTCTGCCAGAATGGCAGTGACTAGCCTTATACATTAGCTAATTGTCCTTATTACTTGGGCCATCGGTTCATAAACTTTCTGGAATTTACCATGAATCATAAATGTTCAGGTCTTAATGACTATTTGTTTACCTTTCGCCTATTTAAAGAATAGGAATATATCAATTCACTTAGATTGGTGACTTGTAATCGTCTCAACTTTATAAAGAAGTGTGACTGCAGGAAGTCAGTTAAAGAGCATTGTTTGTGTTTGTGCCTCTGCAGATAAAATGTGTCCGTGGGAAAATCGCCTTCTAACATACTTTCAAGTAGCACCCAATCGGGAATTTTTAGTGAAATGAGAACCAATTCAGACCTCAGGTGCTCAAGACAGCAGCAACTGTACACCATAATGAAGGAGAAGGTACTTCCAAACCAAGCAAAGCTGAATTTAAAGCATCAAGAAAAGTTCAGAGGAAGTTATTATGTCAGTCAACCATGTGTTAATCGGCCTCATGAACTAAGAAAATGCATAAATGACAGTATGTTGATCCAGCCAAAAACTTCAGGTAATCACCAGCAGCAGTCTGCTGAAGCAAAAGTAACAAAAGATGACGAACTTGTCAAGCATATGTCCCATTTGCCTAGGTATCTTCAGTGCCTGGATAGAGGGGAAAATATACAAGATAAGGCCTTGAATATTGGAGTTCTGGATTGGGCCAGTTTAGAAAAGTGGAAATGCAACAAAAAGTATACTCCAGCAAGTGATGGCAATGATGCAAAATTGGCTGTCACTAACGTGTCAAGTAAAGTGGCTGCAGGGTCATCCACTTATACTGTTGTTGGGAATGAGACTCTCTCCCGTCACAGGAAGCAGCTTCCTTCTCCTAGTTCAAGTTCTAACTCTTCCAGTAACGGTGGCATATCTCGAGGAGGCAAACAGGCCATCCAGAATGTTAAATGCTCCCAAAATTTTGAAACTGCTTCAAAGAGTGGTATGGGTAGACAAAAGAGGGTTGAGTGGACCGACAAGTCCTTTGGCAAAAATAATTCAGAATTAATTCTTAAGAAGGGGAAGACAAAAGGTTTAAATCAGAAGATCAATCCGAAAGTTGGAGATTGCTCAACAAACTCTAGATATGATGTTAATCTAACCAAGCCCAAGGAAAGTGCAACTGCTTGTGATGGGGAAGCCCAGATTAGAGTTCAGGAGGTGCAAGAATCAGATGTAAAGAGAGAAGCTTTAGACTTGAAGGAGAGTTTAAGTGGTGGAATTTCTGCTGCAAAGCCTAAAGTCAGTCATCATTCGTACAGTCCAAAAGAAAATAAGGATGTTGCAAATGGTAAAAGCAAGAAGAGAATGGAGGAGTTGCAAGCATCAGCAATAGATCTTTCTTCTCAAGATCAACCTGGCAACAAGGAGAAAATTATTCCCCTCTTACCCAGAGCACTCTCTAGAAATTGCTCCCCAGAGGAATCAGGAAGATCGTTCACTGCAAATTTGATAGAAGCAGATCAGAGCAGCTTCACAGACCGTTTTAGTGAGGAGGTCCATACTTTGGAAGTCCATCCTGAAATTCCATTCTCTTGCTCACTGCCCTCTAGTGTTGAGACCACCATGGAACCAGGTTTGATGGCACATCCTATGTCCTCTGATGTGTCTAATGCATCGGTAGGCCTGCATAAGACTCCAATTATGCCACAAGCGGACACACCAGAGGCCACTGATGTAAACATGGTTGAAACATTAAAGATGTTAGATCAGGAAACAGGTGAACTGGCAAGTGGAAGAGGCAGACATCATTCACCAAAAAGCCGGTTCAGTTTCAGTTTAGGATGGATGACAAGAAGTTTCAGCTTAAAGGAGAGTTCATCCATCTCTCAATTGAACTCTACATATGTGTCAGTGAAGTCTGGTCCTGTAACATACAATGATACAGTTGGTTTAGAGAACACAAACAGAGAGAGGGCAAGTAGTCATAGCAGAGGAAGATCCAGCCCCTTAAGAAGGGTACTGGACCCAATCCTGAAGTCCAAGAGCCTAAATCCACTCCATTTTTCAGAAACTGACTGGTCATCAAAAGCAAGCTCGAATTCATCTCGTTTGAAGATGCCAAATACCATTGAACTACTTCAGAACGAGAAGAATGACAAATCAAGTGTACAAGCTTTCCTTCAGCATAATACAAGGAATGGACTTCCTTTTTTCAGATTTGTAGCTAACAACAAAGCCAGCATTTTTGCTGCTCCTATGAAGCATCTCACTTCACTTGGGAAAAGAGGTATAGGCTCTCACTATACATTCTATACCATTGATGAATTCAAGAAAAAGAATGGCAGCTGGATAAATCATGGCAATAAAGAGAAAAGTTGTGGCGTAGTCTACAATGTGGTCGGCCAGATGAAGGTTCATAGCTCTTCTTTAGTTGACTCGGCTGAACAGAACTCCATCAGCCGGTATACTGTGAATGAGTTCATCTTGTTGGGGGTTGAGCTAACACAGGCAGATCAACAATCTACAGTGTCCATGCCAACTCGGGAGCTTGCAGCCGCTATTGTCAAGACACCAAGTGACGTTCAAAGCCTTGACACATGGCATGGTGGTAAAGACATAAATTTGATGGAAAAAGGCTTCTCAGAGTGTCTGCCCGAGAATGAACGTTCTTGCAACTTGGGTACAAGTAAGTGCAGTCATAATGTTACCATTGTGCTTCCAGATGGTATCCATGGCTTGCCAAACAGAGGAGTTCCTTCACCATTAATTCAACGATGGATTTCTGGTGGATCATGTGATTGTGGAGGTTGGGATGTTGGTTGTAAGCTACAAGTTCTCTGCAATGAAAAGAGATGCCGCAAGATTTTGGAGGCTTCCAATGGTCGCTCGAAATCGGACCATTTTGAACTTTTCGTTCAGGTACCCCTATATTTGTGTTTCAGTACAATGTTTTTTGACAACAATTTTTGCAATGCTATTTAACGCATGCGCTCTTTGATGTGCATATAGGGAGGCCTAGCTCAAGACGACAAGCCAGTCTTCCGCATCGTTCCCATTGAGAACAGACTGTATGAAGTTCAATTCAGTCCGTCACTATCTTCCTTGCAAGCGTTCTTCATTTGTGTCACAGTTCTAAGCTGTCTCAAATCATCTGATCGAGCAGAAGAGAATGACCCATATGATAAAATGGTTCTACAGAATCCACGGGGTGCAAATGATGGGATAGGTAAAACCAAGACCGTTGTTCCCGAGGAAGCACCAGTGAAATATACTCCAATTCCACCCCTTTCCCCTGTCGAAAGAGTCTAGGTTCACACGCCACAGCAACTGGCTGTTTCGTTTCTTTTTTTTTTTTTTTTGTTTTGGTAACAGTGGTAAAAGAAATCAGTGATCATTTGGAGAGCACAAAGCCATAAACAAAGTTATGGGTACAATACACAGAACAGCAGATAACAAAGCTACTTAGGTATCCAAATAATCTGAAAAACAATAAGTAGAAATTCCGCATAACAAAGCTAAAACTCGTTCGAGCGGAATACCAATCTTCATTTTCGCATGTACAAGTGGGATGAATTGGGTATGAAAAAATGAATACCGGTAATGCCCGAGCCAGCACTGGATCGTTATTAGCAACCTGGTAGGCTGGTAGCCATGTCAAAGCACAACTCATTACCGTTGAAAAGACATGGTGCAAGAAAATCTGGGCCATCGGGCAGGTTGAACTAGAAACTTGAAAAATATGTCACTCGTGTTTCAAAGCACAATAAGGGTGCGATATTTTCAAGGATAGATTTACAAACTACGCTAAAGTCTCTCATCTACAACGATAGAGAGGAAAGACTCAGACCTGATGAATGACTAATCTTAAAAACTTATTTAAAGCTACAAGAAAACAGACAAGAAATCATCAAGATGTTTTTAATTAACGGAAAAATTAACAAAGTCATTCCATAAATACTCGCTTCGAACGTTTACTCAAGTATACTGAAGACTTTAATACTGTGGGTACACCCTTCATCGACCAAAACCATGACATGCTTACTCTGCAGTTAAATTGCAATTTGGAAAAGGCAGTTATTTTTCTTTTTTTCTTGTTTATCTTTTGTTGGCTGCAACACAAAAATCAACTGTCAATATGTTCAGAATCACAAGTCAAGAGGAGAAGCATGATGAATGCAGATAAACCAGTGACCATCAATCCTCTCAAAAACATTTGTTACAAACTGTGCTCCCCAACTGCTACCTTTTGTCCTGATGAATTCAATGCAGGTAACATAGCCTACGTCTCCCCTAAAATGAACTCGAATGTTCTTCAATTCAATATCTAGCGGGAAATCATAGTTCATCCACACAACTTCCCAGCTTTCCACAACATCATCATAACCGAGAACCCCACTCGCACCTGGGTGCACACAACATACATGATCACCTTTTGTCCATAGGGCTTGCATGGCAGCAAGATTTCCCTCCCTGAATGCACTATAAAACCGAGCATTTGCCGCCAATACAGAACCCTCGCTATTCTCCTGGAGTTCACGGAGGCTATCCCTGATTTTTGCAGCTTTAGCATAGTTCTCCTCTTTGATTGCATTCTGTAGGTCTTGCATTAAGGTTTGTTCATCCATTATGATGCTTTCATTGCTTAGAATATCTTCTGAGTCCTCACTTTTTACTTGACAAGTTCTTGATGACAATATGTGGGAATCCTGGACAAATGGACCTGCAAGAAATAAAAAATGAAGAGCTAGATCTGCCAAAGACATGACAATTAATTTCTTGAATGTGAGTGCAGACACACAAAGGACTAGAAAAATGATAATATGCATAAGACATCGAGGCATATATTTTTCAGTTAAGTTCCGATTTAAGGTTAAATGACAGGCATTTAGAGCAATTAGCCGGTGCCCTGAAAAAACAAAAGGTAATATAAACGAATGAATCCAAGGAAGAGCTCACATACATGGAAACACTGCAAAATAAATTCAAACTACGCAACTGGGTACGTCAAAGTGAACCAAACAACTAAATGCTCCGTAAATCCACAATCACCAGAAATTGTTAGCTGCAATTAAGGGAAGAGATATGTGAGAAAAGGAAAAAGCTAGAAAGGGAGATCATATATAAGCAATTTAGAGAGAATTTGACATGGTAAACTAGATGCGAGTCTTTGTGTAGTAAACAACAGACGGCCTTGACAAAGAAAAACAAAGGCTACCCAATTCATTACACATTCTCTACGAAAAAAACGAAAAAAAAAAAGAAAAGAAAAAAAAGTGGGGGGGCAAAGTTTCATATGCCAAACCGAAGAAACTTACAGGTCCTCCTGGAACAGAACTTGAGATGCCCATAATGTCTGGCAGAAGAAGCAGGAGCCAAAAACATATGGTTGTGCTTTAGGTTATATGGAAAGAAACGGTTAAGCCTCTTGAAACCATCAATGCAAGAACATGAAAGCTGCAGAATCTTTCCTTCATTCACAAGACCCAACTACAACAGAGGTAGCAACAATAAGATCCAGGCTAAATCTTTTAAAGATAAAATTGATATATGTAAAGAGAAAAAAAAAAGAGCGGAATTTAGAAGGCAGGGCAAAATAGAAGAAGGATAAGAGGATATTGAGAACCAGAGCCAGAGCTCACTTTGCAGCAAAGACTAGATCCACAAAGCGCCATGATTAACAGCGCAAGGACTTAGGGTTTGGGGCTTTTCGAATTACCAATTTTTCAGAAACGAAAGACCGTCATCCTGAGAACAGGCGATCGAGAGAGAGAGAGAGAGAGAGGAACATTAGGCCGTCGTCGGAGATTCTCATCTTTGGGAAACACCCAAATGAATGAATTTGGGCTTGACTTTTCTGTCGGTTGGCCTGAGTCAGACGGTAGATAAATTTGGGCTGACAGTTTTTATGGCTCTCTGTTTGGGCTCTCACTCAGCCCAAAAACTATTCATTGGACCCATAATGGTGGGCCCCGTCCCCGACATTCCATAGGCTCCTACTCCCACCACGTTGGCGATTCGCCTTTTGCGGAGGAGAAAAGGACAGGAAAATTGTTCAGGCACACAAGGATATTCAAAGAAATTTCCTGGACATAGCAAATCGAGGCTTTCTGCTAACGAATGACCAACATGCCGAAGAAATGGTCAATAACTGTCGACACCTTAATGACCCCCCGATGGCTTCTCTGTTTTTTCAATTGTTGACGTTAATTTGCAGCCACATCTACGAAACTTGAGCTAGAAATTACAATGTGGTCCGTTTGACCAAGTTTTATTTACTGATCATATCGGTATTCACTCACCCCCCCTCCTTTTATTATATCCATATATGAACTCATTCTCTCTTCCTTCAACTAGGCTTTTTTTTGTTTTGTTTTTTTTTTTTTAAAGTAAGAGGCACATGCTCCCGCAGTTCTAGTATACATAAAATAAAATAAAATATAAGGTTGAGATAGAGTTGGATTAATTTGATAATCAAGTCATGTTTTTGTGACATTTTGACCAGATTATGCCCTCGATGCTGGCAATGATCAATGCTTTTGATCGATTGGTCATAATAAAAATCGCCTTTTTTTTTTTTGTACATGATACTTTTCCGTTACAAAGAAACATTAGCGCTCAAACTACAATGGTGACAGCTCTCAAATTCTAGCGTTAGATTCACGTCCATCCAAAAAAAAAAAAAAAAAAATCTTAGCTGATCAAGTTAAGCTTTTCATGCCTCACGCAAGTGCCGACATTGTTTTTTTTAAAAAAAAAAATGTTTAAATTATAATAAGGTAATATCACGACAAATTTCCACGTATCATATGCATGTATAGTCTAGTCAGATCTACATCATCAATCAAAGGACAATCTCTTGGCAATCTAGTGTTAGAAATCAAAAGTCAATCTATAAGACGAAGGGGTGGGGGTGAGGTGCTCACATTGTCAACTAGGGCAGCTTGGCGGGTATGAAGATCAAAGTCCTCGTCTCCAATAAGATAATATGCCTTTTTTATAAATGCCTTGCCAATAATGTTCAAATAAGTGCAAAGACGATTCAATTCGTATAGGGTTGTTGGCGGTCAACAATCGGAACTGACCCAAAATTATTTACAAAATTATTTTTTTTTTGAAGTTATCACGATGTAAAGATTAATACTATTTAATTCTTATATTGTCGAGATAGAGAAGAATTTTGATTATATAAATATAAATATTAAATTATCTAATAATTTTTTTAAAAAGAAAATAATAATTTCATAACAACTAATTTATGAATTTATTATTATTATTTTATTAGTTAATTGACAGATTAGGTATAAAGTTATATACATAATCCATAACAAAAAATATTGCTTTAAATAGAGACATAGAACCGAGAAAACCCAACCTTCCATTGCAAATTCGCAGTTAGTCAGTCCCCGTCGGCAACCAGGACCATCGTCGAACCCTGACTCGCAAAAGTACGGTTCAATTGCTCTTTTGCGACGCGCAAGTCGCGCTTCCCCACAACCACAAAAGCGGATCTTGGAGATTTTTTTTTTTTAACTCTCCTTTTTAATTGTTAACGGCTGCTAGGATAGGCTGTCCCACTGGGGGGGCTATCCAAATTGTGGACCAAGCTTAGTTGGGGGGGGGGGGGTCAGTCAAAGTCAAATGCCTTTCTCGTTCATAACGAAAGTTGGGGCCATAATTTAATTTTCCAACACATGGGGGGCACCAAAGAAAAATGGCGAGGATTTGCATGTGAAGGAAATAATTGAAAAGGATCCAACTTTGCGCAAACGTACTCGCGATGCACCTCTGCAATCATTTCACTTATCAAAAACAGCAGCCCACTCGGAATTGAAAATTCTTCGAGCGCTGCTGCAGCTTTAATTTGCGTCTTGAGGGGCACCCAGCCCACCCACCCCCCCGGGCCAGGGAATGTTCTTTTAGCCAATCCATCGAATTTAATCCTTCCGGCGGCAACATAAATAAACAAATAAGAAAGTATAAATGGTTTCGTAACTTTTATTTTATCGAATAACTTACATCAAGATTCAAATTCATAAATTTTAATGTGATAACAGACCACAGCTATCTCATCGCCTTGCATAATCCTTTGCTCAGCAAGATGTAATTTTGTCGATTTGGCAGGCCTTCTTGGTTTGAAATTTAGATAGCACCAATGACGACAAGGCCCTCTTTTTATTTCAGGCGACAGGAACTAAATATGTTCGAATATCGTCTAACTTAAAAAACCCAAAGCAATATGCAAAGAAAGATTGTGAGTCCCACTGACTTGCAAAAAAGGCTCTAAGGACTTTCATCTAGACATCATTTTTGGCTTGCAGTATTAAAAATCAGAAAACGAGCAAAGACATTCCCAGTCGTGATTTTCCGGCGGCGGACACTATCGTTTCTTCTTTTTTCTCTAATATTATTATATAGATCATCATAATTCAAACTTGGTAGTCATAAAAGCCATTACACAAATTCGTAAGATTTTTGGTAATTTGGTTTAGTGGTTGGTAAACCAAACAAGACAGTTATAAATAATTAATTATTCTCCTTTGCTTCTTCCATCGCAACATAATAGCGGCGCACATCACTCAGATCCCAGTAAAATTACAGTGGGTCGGACCATCGACGATTTTAATCACCCCATGTAACCCTGCCCTCCGAAAAGCAAATTTTTCTGGCAGACGTGAGCGCCCATGTGCATGTCCTCAATCAGTCAAGTTAAATGGATCGATTTGTCGAACCCCCCCCCCCCCCCCAAAAAAAAAAAAAAAGAAAGAAAAACCATTTCGTTCCAGAATTGGGTTGAATTCTAAGATTGTCATCCCAAAAATCAGCCCCTTTATTATTATTATTATTATTATTATTATTATTATTTAATTTCTAAAAACCTGGGTCGGTGGTTTCATAAAAATTAAGAGAAAAATGGGATTACTAGATTGGTTTTGAAAATTAAAAAACTCAGATTTAAATTTTAGTCGGTATAAATAAAAAAAAAAAAGAAAGAGAACTATTTATTTTCAAAATTTGAAAACTAAGGAGGGAATCCGTTTTCCTCGGCTGCCGAGCCCAAGGGGTACCTTGTCCATGTTTTTAGCTGACCTCAAGTTTTTTCTCTCCCGACCCAAAACACTCAAGGGCGTTTAAGTAAATGTCGTGGACACAAGGTTTTCAATTAAAATAAAATATAAATAAATAATAATAATAATAATAACGTAGCAGTTTTTAATTAACAAATTAATACGTAAAGGCTGTGTTACAAATGGCAGGCGAAAAGGGCGGAGAATGTTATGTTATTTTAACAGTGAATAACCAATTGAAAAGACAGACAATTCCGTTCCTCTCCAATTTTTTTCCTTTTTTTTTTGGTTTTTTTGTCCCCAGATTAAAATTAAAAACAAGTGCAATTGGCGGTTTGCCTTCCGGAAAGGAATATTTAGGCTTCCCCCCCCCCCAAAAAAAAAAAAAAAAATATATATATATATATATATATCTTTTGGATTTTTTTCTTTCTCTCTTTACATTAAAAAAAAAAAACTAACTGTATATATATATCTTTTGGATTTTTTTCTTTCTCTCTTTACATTAAAAAAAAAAAAACTAACTGCTCGCTAATTATGCCACTCTTTGTGTCGTTTTAGGTGCCTACTTTTTATGAATCTCTCTCTCTCTATCTCTCTCTATCGGTTCTCTCGCTTCCTCTCACTTTCTTGTAGGTGAGGTGGGGGGCTGGGACCGGAATGTGGGGGGATGGTCGGGTCGGGTCGGGTCGCAGTGGGAGAATGACACCAGCTTCTGCCTTCCTTTGTCTTGACTGAAAAGGGGTCTCGTTTTCTTTCTTCTTCTTTCTGTCCGTCCCTCCTTCCGTGTCTATCTCGCGTTTTCTAGCCAGATAAATTAAGCTTAAAACAACAATCAGAGGACTTTTCGAACTTTACTTCTTCTTTTTTTTTTTATTGGGTCGCCGATTCCTTTTAAATTTGGTTCCTTTCTGGTGTTCGGTCTCCTCCATCAAAGAACCATTTTGATCTTTATTTTTCCCTCTCTTGCTCCTTCACTTGCCTATCTACCGATCTCGGTTCTCTGTTGGTCGGTGTAGAATAAGCGTTTTCTTTCTGTTTCTGTCTTGCAGATTCTGTCGGTTGGTTCGGTTAATTCTTTTGCCCTTTTTTGTTTTTTTGAGATTAAAGTGTGGGAATTTGAAGGAGTTAAGGTGTACTATGTGTGTTTTTTTGAAGGAATAACAATGTTGACCTCAACTGTTGGGTTTTGAAGTACTATGGAAGTAGTGTCTACACGACAACAAAAAGATGACGCTTTACATTGGTCGTGAGGCTTCAAAGGTTTCTCTTCCTCCTTTTTTGTCTGTCTTTTTTTTAGGGGGAGGGACTGATTTTGTATGTTAAAAGAGTAATTGGATTTACTTTAATATTGTTATGTGCTTTTGGGGCTTTTTTGATTGATCCTGACAAACTGATGTTGTTGTGGGTCTGAAGCTATGGAAGAGAATTTGTGCAGAGACAAACACAGAGATCAATCTTTTGGCGGAACACTGGAAATACATACTCGCAGGGCTTATTTTTCAGGTTTCTGTTCTCTTTCTTGGAATTCCCACTACCATGGCCAACGTGTTCCTTTGAACTCTTGATGGGGTTCTGTGTCTTCACATTTTCCTTTCTTGATATGTCTTTGAAAACAAAATAGTGTTTAATTGATTTCCATTTCGTTTCAACTCGGTTGGTCAAAGGGTCAGTTTCTTTGATGAGAGGAGGTTTGGAGTTCATGTTCATCATATATGATCCAAATTTACTATCCCTTAAATCAATTTCAGTTCACTCGGGTAGCCTTGAGTGAATTTTTGTGGTGATATCTTATTGTGATATGCTACTTTGGGATCATATCTCAGATATTTGTGTTTATATCAAATGTTCTGGGAATAGAGGTACTGTGTTGCCATTCACATTCACGGGGATGTTTGAAGTTTTCCTTCGTTCTTCCACATCATGTGTATCTCCTGCTAGGTGGATTTCCCCTTTTATTCCCCCTTTCTTGTTTCCTTCATTTGACTTGAGTTTCATGTCTTAATTTCCTGCAGTACGTACATGGTTTGGCTGCTCGTGGAGTCCATTATCTACACCAACCAGGGCCAGTATTGAAGGATCTTGGGTTTCTTTTTCTTCCAGTATGTCTGAGTTTATTGCATTTTCGTTTTATTTTTTGTTTTATGTACCCTGCTTCCTTTTTTTCTCATTTGGTTTTAAATTTAGGAGCTTGGCCAAGATAAAGGATACATTAGTGAGATGTTGTTCACCTTCATATTTTTATCTTTTTTCTTGGTAAGTTTCTCTCTACATCGTAACTGCTTTCTTTGTTCCTCACCCATTGTTGTTTCAGTCATATTCCATTTTTTTTATTTTTCAATCCGCTCGGTTTCTATCAAGTTCCCTTCTGAACGGGAAGTGTTTCCCAAAGTTGTGTTTTGCCTACTCAGTTGTCAGGATTCATGAATTAGTGCATTTTATTTATTCCTTTTAAACTGCACACTTGATATTTGCAAGGGCTTCTATTACTTAACTAAAACTGGTTACATCATTCTATTGGGAAAATGGTTTGACAAAATATTTTGGAAAAACTGTTTCTTTGTTTTTTTGTTTCTTTTTTAATTTAGAATAACTGAATAGTTGTGTCATCATCCGGCTAGATGTACTAACAGACTTGCTCAGATCATGTGGCTGGATTATCTGACGATTCTGTTTCTCATATTGACTTCAGAATATCTTGTGACTTTTCTAAATATATTTTTTTTTATCTTGATCCATTTAGGCATTTTGCTTTTCTTGGTCTTGAGTTCTGGGAGGCCATTTTGAGTTTCTGAAAAGCACATGCAAGCTGCTTGCCATCTTGGGTCTCTCTATTGTTTTTTGTTACATGGCTGTTACTTCACTTGTTTGGTATTCTCATGCATGAATGGGTTTGTTACGAATATATATGGATATTGCCTGTTCATTAACGGTTTTTGTGTCTTTGCTGGGTTCTTCAAAGTTTTGCTTCTAGATGAGCTGCTTAAAAGAAGTTTATGATGTACTTATTTTCCTTTAATATCGGACATATTCTGTTGCAGTGGACGTTCTACCCCTTCATCTTCAAGAGCAAAAAGATCTACACTGTTCTAATTTGGTGCAGGGTTCTAGCATTTCTAGTTGTAAGTGTGATATCTTTGCAGCCACTTTTTGATGTTCAAAACCTGCCATATAACTTGCAACATGCCGACATTTGACAAGAAATGTTCTAGCCAACATGTTAGCTTGGAAATTACTGATCCATTCATATGCAAGTGCCAAAGATAATCTGAAGATGCAGGTTCATGAGTTATAGGCAATTGTGTTATAGTTGGAATTATCTTACTAATCTTCCAATTTTTCTGTTTTTTTTTTTTGGTTACCTCTGATATGAGACAGTTGAAATGCAATCACTGTTCTAACTGAAAGAATTATGTGGTTTACATAAGCTGTTATCCAACATAAATTTAGTTTTCATGGAACTACTTGTATTTCATGATGTAGGTCTAAGAGATGCTGGTGGTTGGGTTCTGTTAACTTCTTTCTTTTCCAGAATGATCATCTGTTTTTTTTTTTTTTTGGATCCTATGGGCATTGTATGGCATAATTTTTGCTGTCTGTGTTTACCATGCTGAGTTTCTTTGGCTTATTTTTGTGTTCTAGGTTTGTCAAATTCTTCGGATAATCACATTCTATTCAACCCAGCTTCCAGGCCCAAATTATCATTGCCGTCAGGTAAATATTTGATGTCAATGTGTTTGAATTTTTCCATTTCTATCATGGAAGCAGCGTGAATCATTCGTGTGCCTTCTATTTAGTTGAGGTGCTATCATCTCTGTGGTACAATGTAAATTAATTTTTAGGTGCTTCTGCATCTTGCAGGGTTCAAAACTTGCCACACTGCCACATCCACAGAGCATATTTGAAGTACTTCTAATTAATTGTCAGTGACCTAATTGTCACTCTGGTCCTATGTCTTTGCTTTGTCAATCATCCTTCAACATTAATTGCTTGATATCATGCAGTTCCTCGTGGTATAGTATATGGCTGCGGTGATCTGATCTTTTCATCTCACATGATATTCACTCTGGTCTTTGTCCTGACATATCAGAAGTATGGCACTAGAAGGTAAGACATGGCTTGTCATAGCCTGCCAAAAAAGGTTGCCTTCTTATTAGATTACTGATATGAACTTGTCTTTCATGCATTTGTAGGTGTATAAAGCAACTAGCATGGCTGATTGCTGTGATTCAGAGCCTTTTAATTGTAGCATCCCGCAAACATTACTCAGTTGATGTTGTTGTTGCATGGTGTGCTGAATCTCCTCATCTAAGCTTTTATTACCTGTGAAACAACATTATGTTATCTCAGGTTTTGGATTTGTTATTTAATTGATGCTTCTGCAGGTACACTGTCAATTTAGTGGTGTTCTTCATTGACAAGAAATTGCCAGGTTTGAATCATTAATCTATTTTTTTTCCTGCTATTCTTCCCGTGCCCATTTTCCTCAAGTTTCACCTAGGTTGAAGGATGGTGGTGATTTGAATTTGTAATTTCAGAACTGCCGGATCGGACAATTGGAGCTGCATCTCTGTTGCTACCTCTGAGTACAAAAGATAAGGATAGCAAGACCAAAGAAGAGAATCACAAGCTCTTGAATGGGAACTCGGTAGACACTGCAGAATGGGTATGGTGATCATGTTCACAACTTGTCCATGAAATAGCCCTGCATTCTGTAATTTAAATTGACTTTTATGATGGTCCTTTTGTGATCATTTTCAGAGGCCAAGAGCCCAAGTCAATGGCAAGATTCTAGAAGATGGCAATGGAGTCCATGTGGATACTACTACAATGAATGGCACGTAGGTGATGGATACTTTACAATGAACGGCTCGAAGATGATGGAAGCTGATATAGCTGCAAGGACTGCTATTTGTATCTTTGTGACCAGGATTGAAGGTTATGCTTCACTTGGTTTTTCACCCTAGGGGAAATTAAATATGGGTTATGCATCTGATATATTTGCAGTCCCACTCCCTCGTCACGGTTCAAACATTGTTATTATCATCATCCTTAATATATATATATGGTGGCATCTCCGAGAGTTTGATTGTTTTCATGTTTCTCTTTTTTAGAAATAGTTCAGAAACTTCCCATCAGAAAGAATGCTAAAACAGCGAATGTGATTAGCTAGTACGGTACAGTGCTATTTGCATCAAGTATTCGAGAGTATAATGCCGGATGCAAAGGGCGACAGCGCTTCTCTGCTCCGTTGCAAGCACAGAGCAGGGGATTTCTAATACTTTCCAATAATAAGTTTGAGACTGGTTCTAGTTGAGTTGAAAATTGAGGAGCTAATGGATGAGACACGAAATGAAATGATGAAGCAAGAGAAAATTATGCGATAAACTCTGCAAAACCCTGCATTAGCAATGTGGCGTTGAATTGTAGCCTTTGTTTCTGTTAGTCATAATAGTAAATATAGAAAAAAGAAAAAGAAAAAAGAAATTGAAAGCTCTAAGAATGGCCAATGCCAGTAAGTCGGTATGGTTGAATGATTCACCAGCATGTCAGAGCACATGGTGTTTTCCCGCTTTGCAAGTGTTGCATGTGAGTTACGTGATGTTTGGTTGGGCTGCAGAATGCCAACCTTTTACGGTGCCCCCCTGCCAACAACTTTTTCCTTCCTCGCATGGCAAAGACCTGACCTCCATTTAAAACGAAGACAGCAAGTGCCATCACATGCTTCACTCTGTGGTCAGGACAAGAGAGGCAGCGTGGTCCCATTCTTTGTATTACGTTACAAAAACAAGCTGCCTTAAGACATCACTTCCAGGATCAATCGAAAACAGATCCTATTTTGCATTTCATTTGCCATGAATGGGTTCAAACAAACTTTGAAAGAGATGTTCTTCGGGAACGAATGAGTCCAATTCGGATAAAGTACCCGAATTGAGGATATGAATTGGGTCGGTTTGTTAAAAATAAATAAATAAATATATATATATATAATATCACATCACTTAAGTATGAAGACGACTCATAACATCCATTGACTTCCTCAATTACAAACTCAAGTTTTTAAGTAAACGTGACATTTTAAAACATTATTTAAGACTAATCATAAAATATTAATCGGTCCCAGTACTTACTGTATTGCACTTGTAACTTGACGCTGTAGAGGAATTGCACATATACAGGCGGTTTCCACTCAACATTTATCCCTCGAAAAGACTAAAATGATCTCGGGCTTTTAGTACCATATGATATAATCAGGAAAGAATTGACTGTTATTTGTATCAGTCACATGGCTAAGCCGCTTCTCATTTCAACTATTCTTGGACGAATCATTGGCTTAAAAAACTTATAATACGTCTCTAACATATAGATGTCGATGTGGATGTGAGTCATAAAGATAGCGGAGCACATCATTGGCATCATTGGAAATTGCAGCCTTGATGTTATTAGTCTGGGTAGAGACAATCAAGTAAATTAAAATTAAAACTCAAATCGTTGAGAGGGGGACTAACATGAATGATCACGGCCCATCTACGCTAAAACCCAACAACCCATTCATACAATTTCTTTTGTTTTTTTCTCTAACAACCCTCTAATCCTGTTTGTTGTCTATTTACAGGGTACGGGCTTTTTCTTGCTAGCTATTCCATGTGGGCTCTTTCGAGTGAGTTGTTTGATTCGCAATTTGACAGCAATGGGCCCTGTCGGGTTGGGGCCATCAGGCAGCATGAATTATGATTGCCCCCACGCCGTCCCAAAAGTGCAGCTGGCGCAATTTAAGCTTATGAAAGCGGGTCAAAAAGCAGAGAGAGAGAGAGAGAGAGAGACCAATATTATTATCATGTTACATTATCTGGTTACTTTGGGCGATGCTGTCATCATGATAGCATGTCCATACAAACATGCTCGCTCTTTTGCCGGTAATGGGGGTCCGCCTGAACCCTAAAAGGACGGTGCAAATAATGAAGCCAACTGTCAGACAAAACAATCCCTCCAATTCCTGTGCTTTTGTCATCCCCATGAAACGATTTATTCGTATTTCATGGGGCATGCTCGAGACCCAGGTCGTAGGTTCGGCAACTTTCGGTTATATGCGTATTCATTCAGCGACGGCGTGAGGGACCACAACGAGAATTCTGGTAGTTTAGATCCATGGTAGAGCTACTTCTGTACATGCACGATGACCCTGCAGTGCAAGACAGTGCAGGTAAAGTTCAGATTAAAGATTGAGCCGAAGCAGAAAAAACATTTGAAAAAAAAAAAGTGTATCGAAATTTGAAATCAGGAATGAGAATACGCCGTTATATGCTTATCATTTTCTTTTCATTAATGGAATGAATATAATAAATTGAGTCATTATAATTGAACTGTGTCAACCACCCAAAATGGAACTCTTCTAATATTCAAAGCAATTTATTAGCCTTAGTTTAAATTATTATTATTATTATTATTATTATTATTTGTAGTTGCCGATTATTAGTATTTTCAATTAAAAATAGGAGAAAAGTAGAATAATAAAAGATTATAGAATAAAATGGGGGGAAAAATATAGAACTAATAAAAAGAGAACCTGAAAGTTAACAGAATCGTAATCTTAATCATGAGCTAATGTAAGTAAATCGGGTCATTGTGGTGGCGAGATATCACCTCCGTTTTCGACTCCGTTTTTTGACTTGGACGCAAAATTAGAATACGACCGTCGGTACCGTATCTTCTTCCCACATGGGCCTAAAAAAGCGAAAAAGATTTTGCAAAAGAAAAGGATGAAACGGGACTGGCGTGTCATGTGTGTGCGTGAGAGAGAGAGAGAAAGAGAGGTCACACAAAAAAACACAGCACAAAAGCTTGAACCCGAAAAGGCAGAGGAAAAGGAAAAGGAAAAGGCTCCCCTTGCACAGAGAGAGAGAGAGAGAGAGAGAGAGAGAGAGAGAGGAAAACTCAACAATAAACATTGGATCTTGATAGCAGTCGTTCGAAGTTGAAAGTTAGGAAACTATTCTGAAGTTTCTTGGCGGAAAGGAACTCAGAGAGTCGGTAAATGAGAACCGTATGATCGTTTGACTTCGCCGCATCGTAGTCCGTCTGATCTTTCTTCCGTCAATGGGAGCCCGCTGCTCCAAATTCTCTCTCTGCTGGTTCCAATCTCACCTCAAGCCTTCCGTCCTCGAATCCTCCGATCTGGGTAAAATCAATATATTTTCTTTCTTGCTGCTCAGCAGCATTTGTGTTATTTCGGCTTAAAAAAAAAAAAGGAAAAAAGGGGTGTATTACGGTCATTTCCTGTGCAGAGAATGGGGACAAAAATGACCGAAACGTATGGCCGAGTTTCACGGAGTTCAGTTTGGCCCAGCTGAAAGCAGCCACTGGCGGGTTCACTTCCGATAACATAGTATCGGAGCACGGTGAAAAATCTCCCAATGTTGTCTACAGGGGGAAGCTGGACAATGACCGCTGGATCGCCGTCAAGCGATTTAACAGACTTGCATGGCCCGATCCGCGCCAATTCCTCGTCCGTTATCTAGCTCTATATCCCTTTTTTTGGGGGGGGGTCATTAAAGGGATAACTTGACCGTTAAACTAACTCCGTCCAAAATAAAAAATTTTGTGAACTTGTCGATTCAGGAGGAAGCGAGAGCAGTGGGGAGTCTGAGGAGTGAGCGGCTGGCGAATTTGATCGGATGTTGCTGCCAAGGCGAGGAAAGGCTGCTCGTCGCCGAGTTTATGCCCAATGAAACGCTTGCAAAGCATCTATTCCACTGTAAGTAAAGTGAAAACCAATCAGCCTCACGGCGTCTCCGTTTGGATTCTTGATCGATGGTTGGATTGGTGCTACAGGGGAAAGCCAGCCCATGAAATGGGCGATGAGATTGAGGGTGGCGTTGTATTTGGCACAGGCTCTGGAATATTGTAGCAGCAAAGGGAGGGCGCTCTATCATGATCTCAATGCCTACAGGGTCTTATTTGATAAGGTGTGATGAACTTTGGTTTACATTTGCTAAGCAGAATTCACTCTGTGGCTCATATTGTTGTTTTAGCGACGCTACAGGGTGGTGATCCCAGGCTGTCTTGCTTTGGTCTGATGAAAAATAGCCGAGATGGCAAAAGTTACAGTACCAATCTGGCTTTCACCCCACCAGAGTACATGAGAACTGGTAAGGGCATTTCAATGCATCATCAAGTTATTTGCTTCTTAATGCTCGTGTTTGAACTGGTTTACTTATCATCATCGGATGTGAAGACTTGTTAAAAAAGACCGGAATTGATGCCAACTTGGGTCGAGGAGGTGATATGTAGAAAATAAATATTCATCTTAGATTATATGATGCATGAATGTAGTTGGGTTCTAAAAGCTGTGCAGGAGTTTTTGAAGCTAATTCTAACCCAAGTTTACACGTCAATCGTGGTAGGTAGGGTGACACAAGAAAGTGTGGTATACAGCTTTGGAACGATGTTGTTGGATCTTCTAAGTGGCAAGCATATTCCCCCGAGCCACGTAAGACTTTGATTTTACCTGTAATAATGTTTTGCTGTTTCTTGGTTCCTGGTTGCCGATGTGAAACTGGGAAGATAGTGTGTTGTGCTGAATGCATGTCATATGTATGAACATCACATTCTATACTTGCTTCTCTCTGAATTGTTGGTCAAACAATTTCAAATACAATGTTTTGCAAATGTGTAGTGTGTTCTCTAGCCATTAAGATAAGCAATAACTTGTTTGAACTACACTTAAATTCTTGGCTTTAGTGTGTCTGAGTTAGTCTTTCTTGTGGACATCTCTACTCTTATGAGAAGTTCATAAAATATATCAATTTTCTAGGCACTTGATCTGATTCGAGGCAAGGATTTTCTTATGTTGATGGATTCTGCTCTGGAGGGTCATTTTTCAAAAGATGATGGAACTGAATTAGTGAGGTTAGCTTCGCGATGTTTGCAATATGAAGCTCGGGAGAGACCAAATGCAAAGTCTCTTGTCATTGCACTCACCTTGCTTCAGAAAGATACAGAGGTTGATACAGCAATTCATTTAGCTAAATTCTTTTGTGTAGAGTTCCTTTGGCAAATTAAACATGTGGCCACATATCTTTGTTCATAAGTTCTTAGGACTTTAATTATTGAACAATTAAGGGCTTCTGTGTTTGGAGAAGAGAAGATACTAAAATTTCTCTGTGGTTTGAGTTTTAACAGGTTCCATCATATGTTCTGATGGGTATCCCTCATGAAACTGCATCTTCAGCTAAGCCTTTTTCATTGACCCCTTTTGGTGAGGCATGCTTGAGAATGGATCTTACGGCTATTCATGAAATCCTTGAGAAAATTGGGTACAAGGATGATGAGGGGATTGCCAACGAGGTCTATACCGCTCCTCTGTACTAATTAATTTGTTATCATGGAAGCTGGGGACAGGCTTAGGGTTGTGCGTTAGAATTACAGAATTTCAGCCTATATAAACTTGTTCAGGCTTTTGACGCTTGCTTACTGATTCTTTTCTTCACCCTAAATCTTGCAGCTTTCATTCCAAATGTGGACCAGCCAAATGCAGGAGACCTTGAATTCTAAGAAACATGGTGACACTGCTTTTCGTGCCAAGGATTTCGCAACTGCCATTGATTGCTATACACAAGTAAGTAATTCCCTATTTTAATATGAAGATGCCAGTTTGGCATTTATGAAATGGATTTTTTTTTGGTTCTCTCAATATGGTGGCAGCCACATGTGAAGCTAGAAAACATTGACATGGGATGGTGCTAGTGGAATAATCTTTTCAGTGTGTTGCATGTATGCATCAAAACAATCATCTTATGCAGATATACTTCTCGCATGTTGTTACAAGTTTTTGGAACATGTATTGCAGAAATAACCATAGGCATTATGTTTGTATGTGTGGGGAGCTGAGGCTTGTCCCTATGTCTTCTGCAGTTCATTGAGGGTGGGACCATGGTATCACCAACTGTGCATGCTAGGCGCTGCCTATCTTACTTGATGAGTGATATGCCACAAGATGCTCTTGGAGATGCTATGCAAGCCCAAGTGGTGTCTCCTGAATGGCATATTGCCTCCTACCTTCAAGCAGCTTGTCTCTGCACTCTTGGAATGGAAACTGATGCACGAGAAGCACTGAAAGATGGCACTAACTTGGAAGCCAAAAGGAACAAAAACTGAAGTGTATAGGTTTCTTTTGCTTTTTCCTTATTCCCTTCATTTGTTTCTGGCCTTTTCTTTTATCTTCGTTTAGGCTCTTGTATGTATTGCCTATTTCTTGTTTTCTCTCCAATTATTTTGTGTTTTTTTATTTTGTCTTTCTGGACATCACAACTTTACTAGATTCTTCAGTAACTCTTCTGTTTTATTAATTATGTTCTATTATTCTTTGGATGCTTTTTTTTTTTTTATTGGTTGGGTTAGTTTTGGCAAATGTCAATTCAGTGGTCGATATAGGCAATGTATTGGTCCGATAGTTGCTTCGTGTATACCACATTCAATGTTTTCCATTCCCCTGGTTTTAACAGCGCGTAACCAGTAAGTTAATGGGTCTCCCAGATTTGCGCCTTGGGTAACGTTCCGGTCATGAATCCAACATCAGAATTTTACCAGGCAAGAGAAGAGAAAAGTTGTTGCCGTGCAAGGACAGTGAGTCTATACAGTCAAGCACTTACAGTTAAATTTTAGGTAGACAGGGCTCTGTTTATTGTCAGGGCTGTTTAGGATAAGATTGTTGTTTTCTAATGTATGTATAACGAAGGCATTTGATTACCTGCTAAACCTCGAGGTTCTGCTCATTACCATGGTACAAATTTTATCTCAAGCTATTCTGCAACTCAACTCCGAAAAGCTGCGAGCTCTACAACACTTGCCTTTTTTGATTTTTCATCTGTCCACGGTTATTCCATTTCCTCGTTCGTTTATATTTGATCGAGTTCTACGAAGATCTAATTTACAGATATTCGGGACTCACGAGGCCACTTTAAAGTGAAAGAGCCATGATATTAAGAATGCGAATACCATGCAGGCCAGCATGAAATTAAGGAACCGGTGGGCATGCCAAAAGCTTCGAGTTTCCGAACGAGGAACCGATGCGGATGCTACTGACATTGTTGCAGCATTAGTTGTCTCGATCGGCTGCTCTATCGACTCAATGTCATTTGGTCCAATGACATTGCGGGCTACAGACTGACAGATCTCACAAGTCCTGTTAAATGTCAAGCAATTTGAATCAAAACAAAAAGAATAAATGAGAAGAAGATGGACAAGAGTAGTATTTCATGGTGAAATGAATCAATTGGAGTTGTGAAGGTGTTCTCCCACAGGATTTGTAGTTACAAGCATACAATTAAAAACATAGGAAGGCCTATAAATGAAGAGTCATTAGAAATAGAAGTGATGAAGATGCCTGCCATTGCTATGAAATATTATAAGGTACAAGATTTGCTTGGCTGTCAACCGAGATAAGTTCATTGCTTTTGAGGATATAGTTTACCTAACAACTAGAGGTTCCATTGAAGGAAAAGTAAAACCGAGATACGCTTCTTGCCACAGAAACTTGCTGTCGTATATTATCCACAATCTGCAAGTGAGTAGAAATGTACAAGGTAATTCTCATCAGAGAATATGCACCTCAGTTCACTGGTTGTCGGATCATTGCGTTATCCAGAAAAAAACCTGGTTTAAGTATATATTTACCATGTAAAATCGTAATTATTTTTTTATATATATTAACGTTGGCCGGTGTCATAAACCAGTTATTAATAGCACGAACGTTAAGAATTCTGATGTAAGATGGTAGTTCACCAGTTCACAATGCCTATAGTTCAAGAATATCTATGATGCTCAAACATTACACTGTTCACCATAGGTAATTGTCATGTCTCATAAACATGTAAGCGAATAATGCAACAGGGTACTTTGCACTAATTAACCTACATTAGCCGGCGTACCCAGACGAAGTTGAAAGAATGTTTATTGCATTAATTAGGAGTTAAAGTCCACTTTCACAAAGAGAAGGCGAACCACGAAGAAGCAAAGTTGGGACACCTTTTCTTCTCTCTTTTTGGATTGCTAAACTTTGAATAAGGACAGATCTGCCAAGGACTGTCGGTGTAGTAAAACGAATCGTCGGGACTATTGTCCCAATGCTGTGTACACTTCACCTTTTCCATCCACTATGTTTGCCCATTGAACTAAAGTACCACGAACAGTACCCAAATTGGTAAAGGTTTCCGTTTCTCTGTTGTGTAATTATCAAGGATTCTAAAGTACTGCGAACAGTACCCAAATCACTTAACAGTGAAGAAAACAAGTTACTAATCGAAGTTAAATTGAAACACACAAACATGCATTATACCAAGAATCATCATTTGAAAATTCCCCCCTTTCCCATAATCATATGACGTCAAATAAAATTCGAATTCCCTTTCAACATCGTTTATGAAGAGTAACAAAACATGCAAAAGAAAATTGAAGAGAGAGAGAGAGAGAGAGAGAGAGAGAGAGAGAGAGAGAGGGAGTTATGTTCTGAGTTTGTACGTACTTGTTTCCCTTGATTTTGAACCAAGCCTCTGCACACTGTTTATGAGCAGCAGCCAAATCATCTTTACAAGAGCAGCCCAACTCAATAGGGACGCCTGATTCATGGCTATTGCTCTCCAAACCCAGATGGCAGATCCTACAATTTCTGTCAACCACAGAGAAGTGCACCTTTATCTCGGTCACCCCATTCTCTGTCACCACCTCCACAGAACAATCAGACGCCGACGACGCTCTCCGCGAGTCCAAAATGACGCCGTCCAAAATCCCAACACCGGAGACGCAGCCGAAGCTATAATCATCGTAAGACCCACTGTTTGTTGAATAAAACTGAGAGTAGGAGGACCCCCCATCTTCTGCATCGGAGAAGCAACTGACTTCACTTCCGGGGACGGAGCGGCCGGGAGTCCTCTGCTCTAAATCGATATGGGACATTTCCAAAGCAGACATTTTTTCAACTTAATTAGGACACCGGGAACTTCGGTTCTATGACAAGAGGAGACAGAGAACACAAAGGACGTAAAAGTTTGAAGCTTTTTAGTGGGCTTAAACTTAAGAACAGTTTGACGTAAAAATGGAATGATTTAAAGAAGTGGGTGTCGGACTAGGCGACCCTGCAACACCATTAACCTTGTGCTTTCATTACACAACCACCATAAAAATAGCCTAAATGAAACCAACAAACAGACGATCAACGAAAGAAAACCACAAAGGGGCTAGAGGTTTATATTATTTAGCATCGAAGAATACGACTTTGGAGAATGGTCCTTGAGGCCTTCCATAGCACGCTTTTGGAAAGAAGATTCGCACTGAGGCCGACTGCAAAGCAGAGAACAGTAACGTGCAGTTCCTGCTGTAGGTTCTCAGAGAACTGCGACGAGATTACATTAATAAATAAATAAAAAGCCTTTGTAACACTTGGTTAAAGTTCTGGGATATTTTCTGTCGTACATTCGGCTGATGCGCGACCAGAAAAAGGGACGTTTGATGGGAATCATGTCTTATCATGCGAGTGTTTTTCATCAATATCCAACGTCTGATATTGGATGGACACGTATCCTCCCCACACAAACTTAATCTTTAAGCAAATGTTTTAGCCGGTCCACTTGCTTAAATTATGGGAAATTCCCTGTGGCCACCTTTTTTTTTTTTTTTTAAGTCTACCCCATTCCTGTAATAAGTCCATCATATGATCTCACGTGGAATAATATTTCTTACTTTTGATTCAAAAACAAAACTGCTCTTGTGTGTGAAAACGTAGGAGCCACGGATCGTCCCGTTTAATTAGTTCCCCTGTAATTCGGTGTACAATAAAATATTGGGTGAAGATTATTTTGGTCTATCTGGAACTGGATTCGATCACATTGCGCGTGGTGGATATGCTACCGTCCATCAGGATTGCTGCGGGCGCCCTAACAGACTAAGAAGTCTCACGTACGAGATCGAATGCGGCAGAGATCGTGAAGCAGTTGACTGGGCATGGACCACCTGTAAGACCAAGTGTAGCATGTTGTTTCGCGCCTTTGCACGAACAGCACAACAGTCAATGTTAGAATACTTTTAATTTTTAGCTGAAAAGAGAAAGAGAGAGAGAAAATTTAAAAATCAAGAACATGCAGGGGACGGAAACGGCAAAAAGAGCAGAGTTCCAAATCTGAGAGGTTTCGCAGGGCGACCCTCCCAGTACACTACAAAAAGATAGCTTTTTAACCTTTGTTTTTTTTTTTACTCCAATAAAAATGTGGCGAAATCTTATTTGGAATTTGGCACTTGTGAGGAATCGATCTTTACCAACCCATTACTTTGTCATTAAAATCGTCGTGGTCAGTTCATGAAGATGTAATTTGCCGTGGCTCTCTTCCTGCCACCTATTTTAGAAATGCTAATTGATGGAATCAGGCATTAATGCATCATTCAATCGTATGCCCGGGGTACCATTTCGTTTAATGAGTGAAAGATTCTCAAGCATTCCAATTCCATGGAAGATGACATAGGAACATCCATTCAGCCCTTACCCATACTTCCTTGTATTTCTTCCCATGGAGCAGTTCGGCTAGCAGCAACAAACCACAACGATTTGTTGGGATCAGTCCAAAATCGGTAGGTATAATCCATCCAGTCACCTAGGGTCGGTGCTATTTATGTTTGTTTAGAAATTGCTCAAGACCCGGACTGACTCGATTAACTTGCACATTTCAAACTCGAATACAGATTGCTCTAGTTGGAACCATCGTATCGGCCCCATCGCAAGACTGCAAGAGAGGGTAGGGTAACCAAATTCCGAAATCAATGTCTTCATCAGACTTTCAGGACATTTTGAAAAAATCTTCTTATAGCCTTGTACTTGACCATCAATAGACATTTTCTTTGCCGAAGTTGTTGACTGTAACTCCGATGTTCCCTTGTCCTCCCTCAAGAAGGCATCCCCTAAAGCAGAACCCGAGCTTTCTGTTCGAGGAAGGTGAGCCTGAGATGGTGGCACTGCACCAACTCCAGGACGATGGAATGATAAAAATCTCACAAGTACATTCCTGATCTTGTCCTGAGAAGACAGCTCCTCGTTTGCCCTTAATTTGGAAGAGCAAGAAGCGGTATACAAGGTTGATAACACGTTGGAATTACATAATTTAGAGGCTGCATATATAAGATTTGCGTGGTATGTTTTGCAGTTCCATGACGAGGGAGTTCCCCAACAAGGAAGAGGGAGGGAACAATTAGCTTCGGATACTATTGAGTAACTTCTATTGAGCTTGTAGAAGCGAAGGGAGACAGAACTTGCCGAAAAGTACCTTATCATGGATCATGCTTGGTGTCTTGGGTACAATTTAATGCCTCAAGAGAACAACTCCTCTGCAATTACACATCAATAAAACAGCGTTAACAATGTGGATTACATTAAAGAAACAAGAAGCACACCATTTCATTCTCAAGTAATACATACTGTTTGATACTTGTTGCAGCAGAAAAGAAGGTATCATTCCTGTGTTAGTCACTAATGACAAAGATGGCTTCATTCATGACTTATAAATGGCAAGTCACATCTCAATTCCCACCTAATACTTGGTAGAACTAATAACCTGAGATAACACTCTCTTTCTTCCCCTAATGCCAGTTAAAGGAGATGTAATTGTTCACCTTGAAACCAAGCCCAGATTATCCTCAGAACAAGCAAGAAGTTGACTACCTCTTTTTGTTTAAAGCACATTGATAATCTCATCAAACGGTGACTCATTCTCACTTATTCAAGTTGCCGTAGCTACTGAGATCCACAAAATTTAGTCCTACAAGATAACTTTTCACTGCAGCCCACTTTTAACCCATGCAACGTTGCTTATCTGTGTGGCAATTGCAGCCAACTCAAAACTTGGAAAAGTTGGAGGCTCCAAGAAATCAATGAATTCAGGGCCTAACAAAGATTTCTGCAGATCACTACCCCTTTGGTCCCCACAACAACCATGGCTGCATTGGTGAGGAACCAAACACTCACTGTAAACTCCATCACTCAATCTGCAGATCCCATCATCTGGTTTGGATGCTTGAATTAAATGCCCTTGCATTGGAGCCAGCCCAGCACATGCTGAAGCAATTTCTGGTCCATCTGTCACATTATAGACATTGAATGCACTAACACGAGGCAAAGGATGGAAAAGAGTAGGGACTTCCTGTGCTTTGTCCGTTGAAGGAATCTCGGGCAAAGCCTCATCTTCACAATGATTACCCCTATTATCAAGGGAATTAACATCTTTCCCATCCAAAGAAGACCTCAATGAACTGGTATCCCCACAAGACAAAGTTTCTTCAGATGATGCTTTGGTTTTGTCCACACTGGCATCTTGCAGCTCCTGCTCCATGCTTTGAGATGCCAACCTCATCCTCTGAAGCCTTGTGTTCCGGCGCCTTAGAGTGGAATTCCAGTGGTTCTTGATGGAATTATCTGTTCTCCCAGGTAAAAGCTTGGCAATTATTGCCCATTTGTTCCCATGGACTGCATGGGCTGCAGCTATTATCTTATCCTCCTCATCTGCAACAACTTCAGTTTCATTAACCTTGTCCATCGCAATGTGCTAGCAAATTTTATACATGCACATATAAACCTACGGTGACCCTCCACAAGTTTTGCACAAAAGAAATATCCTATGAATGATAATGGCCAAGGTTTTATCCAAAAGACTATTCCAGGATTTTAACACAATTATTGACTGCAACAAGATGAAGGGTTCCCATTTTTCTTGTCTTTTTCAAAGGCTGTAACAAGATATATATAGAATGCTTTCACGAGAATGTACTAGTCCAATACTTGAGGGCAAGTCTAAGCACCCATTTCCAGCTTCAGCACATGAAAGATGCTCGGAACAAGAACTCCATGGATGGTTTCAGGATTCGTTCATAAGCCTTCTTCCTAAAGGCAACATAGTGTGCCTTTTCTCACATTGCTTATCTCCAGAGTCTCCAACATCAAATAAGTGAAATAATTATTGTCTTACTTTGAATGCCATTAAATATTTTTGTCGCCTATTCACCAGTACACCTCGGTGGATAAATCTTAACTTTGAAAGATTTATTACCCTAACCGATAGTTGCCTACGAAATTACATCGATTCAAGAAAGAAATGTTTGTTTTTGCTCTGTTAGGAATGACAAATGGGGACGATAAACGTACCCGTGAAAGGCTTTTTCTTGACCGCCGGGTCGAGCTGATTACACCACCGGAGACGGCAGGACTTGCCGGACCGCCCCGGGATTCCCCTGGCAATTAAGCTCCAATTCCTCGCGCCGCACTTGCTTACTAATCGACTCAATATAGCATCTTCCTCGGGCGACCAAGGTCCTTTAACTTTATCTCTGCCCGCTTGGCCGCTGCTACCACCTGCCTCACTTACAATCGCCACCGAATCGTCTCCGCCACCGCCACCGCCGTTCCCTGAGATTGCGCCTTCGGAATCAGCGAGAGGCTGGTCATTCGTTCCCACATCCATCTCTCTCCGAACAAGTGCGACGGTGTTTTGACGACAACCGAAACGTAATTTTGGGGGAACTGTTCTGGATTCCTCTTACCAGTTTCCGACTCCAATGCGGTCTTCTTCCAATTGACTTGAATGCCTCTCCATTCTTTCACTCTTGTCTTTTTCCTATTTATTTCCTCTTTTTTTTTTTCTTTTGTTACTTACAATTGTAAAAAAAAGTATGCTTGGTAATATTGTATTTTATCATTATCCTTAAAAAATTAATAAAAAAAAAGTCCTTTTCTTTTGATTTCAAAAATCATCCCTTAATTGCAATGCCAGGTAAGAGAACCAACCTTCCTAAAATAATTTTCAATTTTTTTTTTTTACTTTTCTCCCCCAATTTTATGGTTTTTGCATGCTCGGGGAATTCAAAGAAACATAACATCCACAAAAAAAAAAAAAAAAAGAGACGGGCACACTAATTATTAAATGGACGTATTTTTGTAAGAATAAAAAATAAAACGAACTAAAAAGAAAGAATAAAAAATCTCTTCACAATTTGGTGTCTTCGAGAAAAGCAATTAGCGCAAGCTAACGGGCGTTGAAGTGATTCGCCCTTTTTTTTTTTTTTTTTTTTTCCCTCTTTTTGGGTCGATGGTGATTCGCTTCGGTTCATTTTTCAATTAACGAAGAACTCGACATTTGCCAGATGGCTGGAGGCATTTTGCCTCAATATGGACCCCTTCAGGATCAGATGTCATCATTATCCAATACAATATGGGCCTAAGATGTCTTAGTTCACACATAAATGGGCCTCTTTTGAATCTCTAGACCCATATAGTAGCCCAATTCAGTTCCGCAAAGGCGGGAATGACCTTCCGCGAAAATAACCAATTATGCCCTGAAACGATTTCTATGCCTGGCGTAAAAATAAACATGTTCTAGAAGAGGAATTGAGGAGGGTTTCCGGGAAGTAACGAAAGACGATGATGATGATGATTTATACATAGAGCTTAGAATATTACAATAAATGCCAGAATAATTCCTGAATCCCAACTAATACACCACCATCGTTTGACTTCAAAACAATAAAAAGTTAAAAGGATGTTTTTACGCGTTGACCGAATGATTTCAAGGTCATGTAAATTGCAAACTTAAAAATCTCCCGTCCAGCGAGAATTTCTTTGTTTCTCTTCCTGTTCACACATCATACATATATATATAGGTGTGTGTGTGTGTGTGTGTGTGTGTGTTATTAATTTGATTACATTTGATTTCTTTATTAAACCCACGCCATACATGTAACCTTTTTTGTTTTTTTTTTTTTAATAATTTCAATCGACGAGTTTCAAGAGTCAATCATATAATTCGACACGACGTTTGACCACCCGTTTGCAAGCTAAGTAAGTCATCATGATCTTTGATTTTTGAACTTTCTACGACGGCAGATTGTAACCAACTAGGCCACCAAGTCCAACTAAATCCATGGGGTGGCCACTTCTTTCCACCTTCTGGAATTTATGTAGAAGAAAATGACAACCTTGCCATTAGCGTGCGTTAGAGGCCAACCGGACTGCACCATCTCTTAGACTTCTCCACAAATTCCAAAATTAATCCGTGTTTGAGAGCGATCTCAATCGCGAGAAGAGTTGCTTCAATAAATGAGAAAAGGACAAAGGAACATCATTTTTTTTCCTCTCTTTTTTTTTTTTCTTTTTTGTTTTTCGAGGACTCGATTGCATAATGTACATTTTCCTCGGGACGGCATACAAATATTTGCCGTGTGCTCCACTATGAGCCAACCAAGCACCTTCCTTCTCAAACCATATGTCCACGATCCATATCTTACACCATAGCGTATACTTAATATGACAATTAGTTCTTTCAACCCAAATTAGCATTTAAAAACTTTTGAACCTAGAAAGATCGGGGCCCACTACATGCTAGCCTAGCTAATATCATAATATTTAGAGAAGAAATTCCCGTTACAAGAAAGGTGGATGATAATGATGATGATGACGACGATGATACCGACAATGACTAATAAATATTCTGTAAAACTCGGAGGTATGATTAAGTCCATTACCATTACAAACTGATCCAGGTAAAGTAATTGGTTATTAAGTTCATTATTATTATTATTATTTTCTTTTGGTGCCATATGCCATTTGAGTTAGTTTACGCAAGGTTTGGATTTGTAATTTATGATAATTTCATTGACTATCCATCTAATAGAAGCAAGTGGCCAACTCTCATCTATCTCACAAAAGACAAAAAAAAAAGAAAGAAAGAAAGAAAAAAAGATGCTGGTCAACGGTTACCTAACACAAAGAACAGAGAACTCCGCACGTTCCTCTTATGAACAGTAGTTCATACGGTTCATATCCAATCATCTGTAAGAGGAGACGGAGATAACGGATCTGGACTGATACTTGAGAACTGGTACAAACTAAAATAATATTGAGACATTTTTGCGTACCATTTCTTTTCAATCAATCGGTCAAATTTGAAATCGCAATATATTTTGTTATTGGTGGAGTTTGTCAACAACCAGCGTTGGCGTGTCTGGGTAATTTGTTCTCGAGGTTATTAAAACATGGAGATTTCCAATTCGATTTACGTAAAAGAATGAATTAACTCAATGTAATACGTGAGAAAATATATTAAAAAAAAAACATGTGATTAAAAATGACGAATTTGTTGCATTTAAAATAAAAAAAAAAAGTGAGTAGGTGTACTCACATACATATTTTATTTGCACGAACGTTTTGCTAGCTCCATCAATTGTCTCCTCAATAATGAGTCCGAGAGTTTCAGACTTGGATATTAATCCTATTTACTTAACATGAGAGCGCAAAACTCACGCCTTAATATATTGGAAGAAGCTTGAGATCAATTTGCGAAAATTTCACATTTAAGAACCACTCCTTATTAATTGGGTTTAGTGTTGAAATATTTTTAAAATAACAATAAGTCATGTATCTAAATTTATTTGATATATATAAATCTTTTGATGAAGAAAATATTTTTAAAGAGTCGTGTTTGTTGAAGCTCCAAAGCATCCTTTTTTAGTTAAGTAATTCTTAAATAACTATATATAAGGTACTTTTCCTTAATGTAAAGGAGAGAGAAAAAAATTTGCCTATAATTTTATTATAAAAAATGAATAGGTAATTTAATAAATAATTTTATAAATGCAAGCGTCATCTTGAATGTTTGATTTTAATAAAATAAATTATAATCAAATATATTTTATTTTATCTTATAAAAGAATTCACTATAATTTCATTTGAACAATTATGAGAATAAATTTTACATTAAAAAGAGTAATATTAATATATTAATTAAAACAATTTTTTTGTTTGTAGTATAGTCCTATTTCTCTCTCTCTCTCTCTCTCTCTCTCTCTCTCTAGCAATTTTAAGACAAAATTTGACGTTAGAGCGTTGAAAAAATGACTTTCAACTTTGTGAAATTTGAGAGGAAGGAATAAGTAAATTCTAGCTTAATTAAGGTATGGCTTTTATCGTAATTATGTGAAAAACATCAATACATGATCATGATTTTCATAGACAAGAAATTTGGGTGCAAATCATAAAGACATCGTATATAAAGAAATAATATTCCTAAGAAATTGTAAATTCTTTAATCTTGTAAGAAGTGAGAGTGCATATAAAACCCAAAAATTATTTATTTCACCACAGAAGGGTGCTTGTTGATTGTTTTTGTGAACATATATATATATATATATATATAAAAAAAAAGTTCCTATGTTTTCGTTACGTGCATTAAAAGTGCAATGGACAAAAAATATGGAGCGGGGACCTCGTGGAATTTGTTAAATTCCCAAAGGACACAACCCTTAAGGAATTATAAATTCTTTCGAAGGCTGCGCTGATTGTTTATTAAAAAATATATATATATATTGGTTTGTATGTGACATTTGCCTAATAAGTTTCGTGATGCATGGACTTTACGTAACTTTTGTTACGTTAGCGTCTTGATGCATTTTCCCAAAAAAGAAAAAAAAAACTGTGATGTTGCATGCAAGGTGGTTTTTAACACAAATATATATAATTGATGGTTTGCATGGACATGCATGGTGATCTGTATAGTCGTTGTTTACACACTCCCACCTGATATTGGGTTTCTTCTATAAAGATGTAAAAAAAAAAAAAAAAAAAAAAAAACCCTAACTGATAACTATTGAAGTAATCCTTTTATTTCTACTGTAATTCTTTTTTCTTTTGGTCTAACGTTTGGTACTTTTTGGGTTTGAACTTTGGATGGTAACTGCTCATCCGACGGCTGTGGGAGGGTGCTGCGAGATGGAAAATAGACGGCAACACGTATATTATTCCATATAACTATGGACTAATTAGCATATATATATATATATATATATATACTAAAACTGTGTAATGTCTAGTGAAAAACTGATATGATAAAATTGTTTCTGAGATTAATCGCATTTTTATTCGTTCAGGTGGCTATGGGTAAGATTGTCGCGTTAGGCCTGCTAGAGTGCTATATGTTTTAAATGGGCTGCGTCAAATCACGCAAAGGACCCTTGAACTTTCTAACAACTTAAGGGATAAAGACTTTTTTATTTTAATAAAAAAGGATCATGTCATGCGTTAGGTTTGCTTAAGGATTAATCTTTCATATTAGGGTAGCTATCACGATATATATTCTATCGAGTTGCGTATGAGAAGGTTTCATTGGGTAGGATCGTTATGGCCTCGATGACTTGTAATCTCATCGAAAGTACCCACTGTTTTTCAGAACGGTACAACTCTTTTTTTTTTCTTTCTTTCCCCATTCTATGTCGATAGGCAATGGGCAGATTAATTTAATTACAGTCAACTCGGAGATTTTCTCCACGCCCGTTTCCATACATACGCGCGTATAAGTCACGTAAATGGGACTGGACACGAATTTCCCTAGTTTCACCCGCCTGCGCGTTCATTGCCGACATTAAAAAGGTAGAGAGATCTTTAATTTAATTTAAAAAAAAAAAAGAATAAGCTAAGTTAATTTAATGTTATATGTGATAAAAATAAAAATTTTAACATGAAATTTAATTGAAATAAATAAATGTGGTTCAAAATAATGAATTTGTTATACTAAAAAATAATAATATAACAACACGAATTTCAAATAAAATAAACGTAAAATAGAAAATGTCTTGATTTCACGTATATTGATTCCGTCTCTTTGAAAAGCTCCCTAGCCCGAAAAATGTGGTGATGATGATCAAGCCACGTATGCCCGGAAGAGGCAATTGTTACATAAATTGTTAATTTATCTCCCCTTTACTGGCTCCCTTCTGCCGAGCTAATGAGCGAAACGCTGTATGGCCTAGTAGCTTGTTTTGCACCTTCTGATCAAGCTTTCGTTATAAATATTCTTTGCAATTAATTGAAACTGTCAAAACGCCAGGCCAATACAATTTTATTATGTCAATCACGATCATTCATAACCACCTCCTAATAATAATAATAATAATAATAATAAAATGATAGCGATGCATGATTTCATCGTGAAAGGAACTGAGTTCAAATTCAACGTTGGACCTTTCCGTCTTGGTCGTGGGCAGCTCCGCATACAAGGCAACAAAATGCCAACCCGAGCACTAAAAGGATAATCAACATATGAAGAAATCCAATATTATTAATAGCCACAAATTCGAATCGTCCTGGTCTGACAGAATGGCCAATCAAATGATAAATGCTGCTACGCTTTTAACATTTCTGATTAATGTTGCCATTTTACTCCTGTATATATACACACATACTTTGTTTTGCTATGTACGGCGTTGGTTGTTCAAAATATAACAGCAAGCAAACCTCAATTAATCCAGAACTAATTAAAATTTGATCAACATCGACTATTATTTTCCAGAAAAAAGTAAATGGAACGATGGCACCGGCCATCAATTTTTTTATATTGAGTTTTTTTTTTTTTTTTTGTGAAATTGTACAGATTTATTATACGCTTTAGAATTTTTGTCGTTGAAGTAATGGTAAATAATATAATTTTTTTACTGTTTAAAATAAATGAATAAATCAACAATCGTAGAAAAAGAACGGGGGACGATATAAGAATAAAAAGGATTGATTAGGTCAACTGCCAAAATCTCACCCTATCTATTCTGAAAACCGGACAGGCTAGGGGGTGAAATTTCTAGCTTGCTTGAGCAATCAGAATTCTGTAATAAACTTGGACTCTCTTAATATAATTTTCATTACCTAACTGAAGCTATTTAGAAAGCGAAGGTTATTGCTAGCTAACCCTATGACAAGCTAATTCAAATCCTATATCAAAAACCATTGAAGAATTGAACCACCCTAACACGCAATCGTGTTAGCATTGTGACTTTCTCAACGATCGGCTCTTATATAGAGATTCAGGTCTCTCAAGGTTTCAATATCCTACAGTTTGCTAACATAGATTAGAACATTTCCACACGTTCTTGGAGGCAGTATATAACAGCAAATCCTGTCCCTCTCTATTCAATCATCATCACTTGGGCACATTTTTCCTTCTGTCTCTCCGACATGTCGCGCCTTCTGTTCTTGTTATTATGTGCTTCAGCTCTTCTAGCTTCTTCAATGGTTTCTGCTGCAGTCGTGGAACACACATTCCATGTAATTTTATCTCCCTTTTCTTTTCTGTCTCATTTCACTGATCTCTTTATTTAGGTTTGGATCCTCGATGAAGTTGTACAGAAGCCATAGTATAGGGTCCTGGTCTTGTGCATATTTTCAGTATGGTTACCGAGTCTATCCATGCATTTTGGCATTGGCATTTTCATTCCAGCAAATGGGCAAGGCCGCAGAATCATCGTACTTGTAAATGGCCCGTTCAATCCCACACGGTTCCCCAAGTTTAGGGTCCAAATAGATAAATTCGATGGCAATGGTACCAAACGTTAAAATGTTCAACAAAAAAAAAAAAAAAAAACATAAAAATTCAAATGTAGCCGGCAGGGTGATCAAAGGTGGCTAGTCCGTGTGCCCTTTTCCTCCTACCTACAGTTCACATTTTGTAGAATAAATTTTGTCACGAGCAAAATTAAAGTGAAGAAAAGGGGACAATAATTACTAAGCATGGTTTCCATTTCAAAATATTTTTGCATTAGTATTCAATCTCCTCATTGCATTAATTATTTATCCGGACAGGAGAACATTTACTTTGAGTACAGTTTCATATGTATATCCGTAAAGTGGGATAGCTTGTTGACCAATTGTGAATGTTGCAGGTGAAAAATCTAACTCTCAACAGGCTGTGCAATACGAAAGTCGCACCTGCAGTGAATGGAAAATTTCCTGGTCCAACAATACGTGTTCGAGAGGGCGACACTCTAGTCGTTCACGTCTTCAATAAGTCACCTTACAACATCACCATCCACTGGTAAACGCTTAAACTGAGTTGTTGAGAATTGCTTTGCATCACCGTAAGGAAATTATATTATCAAACAACCAGTAAAAGCTTTGTTGTTGTTAACTTCGCCATTTTTGTTAAACACATTTACGACATGCTCTTTGCTATTCGTCCAATTGTTTGCATGGGGATCCAATAATTTTTTTTTTTTGAAAAAAAATAATATATCGGATACCGAAATTCATCTAGAATAATGTCAGGTAAGGGAAACAACAAATTTATAAATAATATGGACAACTAGTTTTCATCATCCTGTTGACTAACCCCTGCCCCAATGATTATTTACTTCATCAATTCCCCGAGATGTTGCAGCCATAATGTTAAACAGCTTGTACAATTAATTCTAACCGAAAAATAATTTTGTCATAAATATTTATGTGCAGGCACGGAGTTTTTCAACGATTGAGTGCTTGGGCAGATGGCCCAGACATGGTAACCCAGTGTCCAATACAGCCTGGAAATAGCTTCACTCACAAGTTCAAGATCATCAAGCAAGAGGGTACCCTCTGGTGGCATGCTCATGTATCAGTGCTCCGAGAAACAGTCTACGGTGCTCTTATCATCCGTCCGAGATCCGGTCACTCCTATCCATTCCCGAAACCCCACGGAGAAATTCCCATTCTATTAGGTACTCTTTTTTCTTTTTTTTTTTTTCTTTTTTTCACATATTTTGTTAGTACTTAGAAGCTTAACTTTTCCATGCGTTTCAAATCATCGCCTGAATAAGTTGTCAGCTTGTGAAATTTCCACGAGTACGTCATACCGAATGATATCATTGCAATGTAATTCCGCAGGAGAATGGAATAATGCAAACGCTGTTGACATCGAGAACGCAGCGCTTGCCTCTGGTGGTGCACCTAATGTTTCGGATGCATACACAATAAATGGACTGCCCGGGAATCTTTACAATTGCTCACAAAATTGTAAGTAATGTAGACGATGTTGTTAGATAATCTCTCTTTGTTTTTCTTTCTTTCTTTTTTCCAAATGATCCTCTTGCACCAATTAAGATATTATTTATTAGACATGTAGACTAATGCTAATAGTTATTTAATTTTCACTAACTGGCACCGCGTCTTAATTAAATCCCTTTGACCTTCTTGAATCAGATACCTACCGACGTACGGTGGAGCAAGGAAAGATTTATCTTTTGCGCATAATCAACGCTGCACTCAATACGCAATTTTTCTTCAAAATTGCCAATCACAATATGACTGTTGTTGCCGTTGACGCCTCTTACACAACACCTTACCTCACCGACGTTGTTGTCACCGGCCCCGGCCAAACCGTTGATGTTCTCCTCAAGGCTGACCAGCCATTAGGGTCATATTACATGGCAGCAAGCCCCTATGCAAGCGCGGCTGGCGTAACGTTCGACAATACGACCACGCGAGGCATCCTTTTCTATAATTGCTCCACGCCAGCAACTCCTTTGATGCCCGTGATGCCAGCCACCAACGACACCCCAACGGCCCACAAATTCTCAAGCAACCTTACTAGTCTGCCGGGTAGCCCCCACTGGGTCCCCGTGCCACTTCACATTGATGAGCACATGTTCGTGACAGTTAACCTTAACCTCGCTCCCTGCGGCGCAAACGCCACGTGTCAGGGTCCCATGGGGCAGCGGTTGTCTGCTAGTATGAACAATCAATCGTTTCAATCTCCCACTAGCTTATCGTTGCTGCAGGCTTTCTTCTTCAATGTGGGTGGAATCTACACTCCTGATTTTCCTGATATACCTCCAGTGTTGTTCGATTACACCAACGCCAATATCACCAACAGCGCGTCCCTCCTATTTGCACCAAAAACAACTAGCGTAAAGGTACTCAAGTACAATACCACTGTGGAGATGGTGTTGCAGAACACTGCCTTGGTTGGTGCAGAGAATCATCCCATTCATCTTCACGGCCATAATTTTCATGTGTTGGCTCAAGGGTTTGGAAATTATGATCCCGTTAATGATCTCAGCAAGTTTAATCTTGTTAATCCTCAAATCCGTAACACCATCGGCGTTCCTGTCGGAGGTTGGGCCGTCATTAGGTTCACGGCCGACAATCCAGGTAATTTTTTCATACACTAATCTTTTTCATCCGCCCATGCCCAAGCCGTATCGGGCCTCAAGTTAGCACTTGAAAGTTGGACCACAAACAATAATAAATATGCCAGTGGATAGTGCCGCGCTGGAATGATTCGGAGTAGATGAAGATGGGTTCATAAAAAAGCTTTAAATATAACTTCTACCCCAGCTTTCTTTCTTTCTTTCTGCTCTTGCTCTTTTTTTCATCCAGTGAATCCAAATTCTTGCAGGTGTGTGGATCATGCACTGCCATCTTGACGCGCACTTACCGTGGGGACTGGCGATGATTTTCGCGGTTCATGGTGGAGGTACTCCACAGTCAACGCTGCCACCTCCACCGGCTGATCTGCCCCAATGCTAGAAGAAATCCAATATCATTTCCATTTTTTTAAGTATTGGTTTTTCATTATTGCTTATTTGATTTATCACGAGATTTAATTCTGCGTAATTATAACGGCGGGGAGCAGCATATTCTTTATCAACTCTGGCGGAGTTGAAATCCTTTTATGTAAACTGTGTTATCACTCCATAGACACAACTGAACCCCAAAAATAAGACAAGATAATGTACTACCCTACTTATTAATAAAAGAATATTCTTTTTCGTATTTATCGATTCGGCTTGCATTTAACAACTCCTCAGTCTCCGGCTGCAAGTCAAAACCATAAAAAAAAAAAATCAATTTCTGTTGAACCCAAGTTCCAATAGATCCAGGGTTCTCTCTCAAGTATGTTGTCAGTGATTTTATTTTCCTCTAGATGAATTAACAAACAGATCAATTCATGAATCAGAAATTTGATTTTCGTATAAAAATTTTTAATTTCGGCATAGTAAACTTACTCTTATCCCAGCCAAAAAAAGGGAAAATGAATTTAATACATTACATGCTAGAAAATATGTGATATGAGATTGACATAACACTAGACAAAAATACAACCGACTTGTCTAGCGGTTAAAACCCTTGTTTCTGATTTTCATTGAAAAGGATCGTTTAAACCCAATAAAGGTGACAGTGACTAGGTCATGGTCAGATTTCAAAAAAAAACAAAAGCAAAAAAAAAACAAAAAAACATTGCTGGCACCAGTGTTTGAAGTTAATCAGCATTCTGTTTCCGATGTACCTATTTTTTTAAAAAAGGAAAAAACGATGTTCAGCATTCTGACTCAAAGAATTTTTAATTAAAAGAGCAATAATGCATATTCTTTGCTGGGATTGGCATGCATAATTTAATTAACAATTCTAGATTATCAAAATTTATTTAAAAAAAAATCCAAACCTATTGTTGCAGCAAAGAAGTGGGTTAAGTTCCAACACTGCAGAGCCCATAAAGAAGTCCAACTAATGATCTAATGAATAAAATGAATGTGGCTCGGTGGATGGCTCATCCATGATCCATCTGTTCAACTGCCAAAGCGTCATTTTAGAAAATTATGATGAGTTTTTCATTTCTACAACTTAGACACTCTTACCGTTTTCCATTAAGAACACTAACGAAAGCAAATCCATCTGCTGATGGTTTACATGTGAAATATACTTTTTACTGATTTTTAATTTCTATTTCTGTTCAAAGAATATTTTTTAATTTTTTTAAATTTTTTTTTATTTTTTGAGTACCCTGAGAAGATCCCTTGTTTAGGTCCATGAAAAACGTGTTTTGAAATAAACCCGTAAGTGAGGGCCGAAATTTATGGCCTGCTATTGGGTCGGGCTAATTTGGTTCATGTATGATGAAGGAAGGCCGTCTATGAGTTCCCCCCCCCCCCCCCACGTTCTATAGAGCGGTACCCATTGGGTCCCGTGCCAGGACAGGTAATGGGCGTATGTTCGTGACAGTTAACATCGATCTCAATTCTTCGTGAATGTTCTCTTGGTTAATATTTCATATTTTTAATCTTTAAATTTTTTAATTTTATTAAAAAATAAAATTTTATTTTTATTTTCTGTGCAATAAACTTTTTAATAGACCCAAAAACGTATGTCAGCAGAATGCCACGTGTCTGGGCCGATTTGGGCGGAGATTATCTGCTAGCATGAAAAACAGATCGTTACAGCTGCCCACAAGCTTGCCAACGTTGCAAGCGTTCTTCCTAACGTGGATGGAATCTATACTCCTGACGGACCCCGATACGCCTCCAACTGCATGGGACTACACCAGTGCTAATAGCAATAACAATTTTTCATTGCTGTTTCGGCCAAAATCAACGAGCGTAAAAGTTTTGAAGTACAGTGTGACGGGGGAGATGTTGCAGAACACGGCCCTGACAGTGGCAGAGAATCGCCCCATGCATTTTCATGCCTTCAAATTTCGTGTGCTGGCTCGAGGGTTTGGAAATTATGATCCTGTTAACGATCCTAGCAAGTTTAATCTTGTCAATCCTCGAGTCCGCAATACAATCGGGGTTCATGTAGCAATAGAACCTTTCGGGTATTTGAGGAACAGAGCCGTCTTTCGGGCGTTAAATGAAGGACAAATTAATTGTCCATTGTTGTTTTTTTTTTTTCCTAAATCTTTGCTGGTTGTTTCGTGGTTCAATATATATATATATATATATATTATTTTATTTTATTTTTTAAGGGTACAGGACTTTACAATAGAACCTTGCACTTGTGTTGAATTAAATCAAACGGCAATGGAGAAAAAAAATGAAAAATTGACGTGCATATCAAGACTGAATTGGGCGCTGATAAGTTCCAAGGAAATACGCTAATTTGGTTTCATCAGAATGACAAAGAACTATGAATGTTGACATTGACACCAAGCACGTTCTTCCTGTTCTACCCCGCCGAATAAAAAAAAAAAAAAGATCCTTACATTCATTTATTTTTGGTCGTAATAAGAGCGGTCCCAGTCACGTGAGAATATGGACGCCAGTGGCCTCCCGCCACTGGGCTCTTGCTTTATATTTATTAATTACTCATTTAAGTCATCATTCATGAATGGTCAGACTTTATTTAATAGCCCCCCGTCTACCCACTCTGCCGTAAAATTACCCGAGAATCGGTCACGCATCATGCATGATCGGTCGACGACGGAATTCTACTCCCATGGAATTGTCTTCCATGCAAAGATAAAAAAGTTTTCCAACGCCCCTTCTTAGGCGGCGATGTGATAACTTAACTTGTCTACAAGCTGAATTGTTGTCACCGCCGACCATATATTCGGCCTTTTCAATCTTCTAAAGGCGTTTCTGCTAAATTCAAATCCAGATAAATGACACGGCATTGATCACTAAAGAAATTATCAACGAAAGAAACTCCCGATTTTTCACGTTTAATAGACATAATATATATATATATATAAAGAGAGAACAGAGAGAAATAAAACGTCAAGGAACCCAAAACAAACAAGCAATCTGAAACTCACTGTCTGGCTATCTAATATAATAAGTACGATGAATCCTTACTCATTTGATTGACACCAAATCCAAATATAATATCATCTTAAGGGCCACCGAGAAGGGTGATTACATGGGTGCAGGAGCATGAGCTCCAGTGTGAGATGATGAAAAATCCTCGTTGGCAACAGGGCCGGAGGCTGCACCAGAGCTCATTAGCTGAATCATGGATCGGTGTGGGGTGGAGCGTCCTGCGTTGCAGATGTCAGGCAAAAATGCACCTGCATGTATTTACACGCGTTATATAGACGAATTACATTATACGTAGGAACATTAATTGATCCAATAGCACAATCATAGGGTTCATTGCGGCTGTGTCAGTTTTGTGCCAGTAAGGGATAATTCTTTGATTAAAGGTGAAGCATTTAAAATTACACCATTATAGTAAAAGGCACTAATCACAACATGCTTTGATACGTTAAATGACAAAAGCGAAAATTATGCCACGGTTGGATTTGTGTAATGGGAATGCCTATCTTGGACTAGTTGTATCACAAAAAAGAAGGGGAAAAGTTGGAGTGTCTCTCTGACGAAGAAGCAAGAGATTTGGGTTTGGCGTTAAATTTCTGTTGCTGACCATGACATGTACAAACACCAGAATAATTACATATTTTTCAGATTAGCATTTGTCAACTTATCGATTGGTTGCCGTTAAATCTTACCTATTAAATCTTTTTTGTTTGGCCAAGAAACATAGAAATGAAGTTTACCTTACTTAAAAAACAAGATAACAAAAGAATAAAAGAAAGAAGATGTCCACGGACATAATTTGAAACCACCACAGTCAAATATCGTGTCCCAGTTATTCAAATTAGAACATGTTCATGCAAGAAACCTAAAATTCTTACCTTCACCAGCAGCCAAATTGAAGTAAAGGTCAACGATGTTGGGGCATCTCTGGTAACAAGCAGGGGAGCAAAGCTTGGCGGTGAATTGAGGCTCCAGGAGTGCATCAGAGGAAATGCCAACGGAATTCCTATCAACCCCACAAGCCTTGACACACTCGTCGATCTCTATGTAATTTGCCATTCTTTCAACGACAACCTCGGATGTCCGGCACTGGTACTCTACGTTACCATCACCCTTTGCATATGTCTCCAACAAGCACCTCTTGCCGGACGATGCGATTGAAAATGCACAAACATCATTTGGCAATTCCTCGCAGTCAATCTCAGCTGAAAGAAAGAAAGAAAGAAAAAGAAAAAGAAAAAAGCTTCGTTAATTAAAACGAAAGAAATTAAGAAGATAAATTAAAAAAAAAAAAAAAAAAAAAGAAAAAGCGTGCATGTTTCTATCTTAATTCGTTACCCAGAGCTGCATGGAGAAAAAGGGAGGAGAGCAAGAGGGCCAATGGCAATCTGAACGAGGCCATGGATGATGGAATTTTGGTTGTTCTGCACGGAAAAGTGTTGGTTTCTCGGTGAGGTGGTCTTGGTGAAGAAATTGACAGAACAACCAGAAAGCACGTTGTGAGGGGAATAAATTGTGGCGTCTGTATATATGCGCTATGCGTTATCGAGGTGCTCTATATATAGGACGAAACAATGTCCTGCAACCTCTTATAATTATATGTCCCTGAATATACGACGCGTAGACCTATAATTAGGAATTCGTTAATCCGGCGGCTTATTGGTCTGGTCTTTTGATTTCACTCCTCGGAGCCATTAGGTTTATTTTATTTTATTTTTTAATTTCTAGTTTCCACGTTCTTCCCCCTCATTATTTTATTTGTCAATTCTTGGTGGTTGGGTGCAATTAGTTTGAAATTTATTATTGTCTGCCACATTGGCTTGAAATTTATTCACAACGTGTTTAGGTGCCTGCTTGCTCTGACAACTCAACCGTGAAGGAAGTTTTCTTTTCTTTTTTTTTTAAAAAAAAATCTACTATCGCATTCTTTGTGGCTCGAAAAATTTTATACACATATATCGCGGACTTGGACGATTTCTTTGTTTTGGGTTTTGGAAATTAAGCTCGGGTTTCGTAACTAAACCAATTGAATTTTTCGTTTTTGTTTCTTTCTTGTGGCCATTCACTTCTTATTCATCGTGGTCGAGGTTCAACGTCATGCAGACAAGGGTATCGTGCTTAACAATTAATTTGAAATCCTTAAAAAAAAACATATTTTAAATGCAAAATTGTCACTTGCTTAGGACTAAAGTAATTCACTGGGGGTCGGATCCACAGTCAGCTCGTAACAGGACACTAATAAGGAGTCAATTTTAGTTGCAATGCCCCGCAATGCAATCTAGGTCAGGGCATCGGATCCGCGCCCGTTCTTCTGTGAATCGCCCCAATGGGTTGTATAACGCGACTTTAAAATAAAGTGAGACCAGAATGGGTTGCATGCAATGCTGTGGGTCCCTACCCTGTGAATCGCCCCAACGGCGATGGCCACGCGTAAAAGAAAAGCCTAGTCTCCAGAGTTCCGTTTTCGGAAATCTGGAAGCCCGCTCACAAAAAGGGACAAGAAAAATCAAGGCTTGTAATGAAAGCAAGAATTTTCTAGTGGCCCACGCCGGTCACAATATATGACCACATCAAAGTTTCAGAAGTCTTCAATTTTTTTTCCTTTTTTTTCTTTCTCCGCCGTTGAATTGTTCTTTTATGTCAGATTATTATTGTGGAGATATTAAATGCCTGAAAAATGTGGTAGAGGAAAGCCCTGTTGGAGTTTCCGCGACCTTTCAATCACCGTTCCAGATTCCTTTTTTCATACCCTCGTCGCTACGTTAATCCATCAAGATTAAGAAGAATGATGCTTTCTTCGAGAAATTTATTGGAAATTCAAATAAATGACAAGCCGTTGGAAAAAGAAAGTGTGTCTCTCATATCGGTTACCGCGTCCTGCGTTCAATACTGACCAACATTTTGTCGTCAACCATCAGTCGCCTCGCCAATATTCTTCTTATGTTAAATTGCAAAATAATAATAATAAATAAATAACATAACATAACAGCTTAACAGGAAATCCCAGTTTTAGAAGACGCTGGCGGGTTTTTCCTGGGCCTTGGCTAGCCGATTGGAATATTGCAAAATAATCGAGTAACATATCTCCTATAGATTAGGCCACGATGATTGTATGAGAATTTGGGCCTTGATCTTGGCCCTTGAGTCCATTTCTTGAGAATTCGGAAATTGGGCCGAAAATAATGAACTAATCCTCATTCTATTTGGACCCTTGAACGAACCAAGATCACAGAAAGAAACGGTACAGAAAGGATTGATAAGTGGGACCCAGAGTTAACAGAAATCGTTGCCAACCTCACAATCGTAGCTCCATTGCCCAACTTAATCCAAAATGGAGAAAGAAAGCCAAGAAATATCCAAAAGTCCGCCAAAGCTACTAGGCAGGAGAAGAAAAAGAAGGTACAAGAAAGCAGAAAAAGCCATGGTCGCCGCAGCAACTCCAACTACATGGTCATCTCATCAATTTCTCTGCTCTCGCTCGCGTTCCCTGCCTTGCCTCTCTCCTTTGCAACTATGCGTCTTTCACGCCAAAACGCTTGTCTCATCCCAAAACAATGTTAGCAACAGCAAGAACATTTTGTTGCTGCTGGCGGGGTCAAGTGCACGGCCGTGACTACTGGGTCAGAGGCAGCGACGACGAAGAGGAGGAGTACATTCCAGATTGAAACTCTCACAGGTTGGCTTTTGAAGCAGGAACAAGCGGGCGTCATTGACGCTGAGCTTACTATTGTGATTTCTAGCATTTCAACGGCGTGTAAGCAGATTGCCTCTTTGGTCCAGAGAGCTGGCATTTCTAATTTGACTGGTGTTCAGGGTGCTCTTAATGTTCAAGGAGAGGACCAGAAGAAACTCGATGTGGTCTCAAATGAGGTGTGTCAGCCACTTTCCATTCATACTCCACTGTTCCACGGTCTACTGGATTCATTTTATTAATAAAAATAACTTTTTTTTTAAACCAGTTTCATTAAGTTCAAATGCTAGAAACATGCTTTTATTATATCAAGAAATACTTGAAAAAAGAAAAGAAGAAAAGAGTGCAATATCATGGGTCTGACTTCGTGCCATAGTGATCATTCGTTGATACTTATGTATTGCTTTAAAGGGGTTCCTTTTTCTGAATTAGAGAAATATTACTCTGAACTATTAGGCAGGATTAGTGAATTGGTTGTATCTCACTAGCAGGTGTTCTCCAGCTGCTTGAGATCAAGTGGGAGGACAGGGATCATAGCGTCAGAAGAAGAGGATGTGCCAGTGGCGGTGGAAGAAAGTTTCTCCGGAAACTACATTGTGGTTTTTGACCCCCTCGATGGATCATCCAATATCGATGCCGCAGTGTCCACTGGTTCCATATTTGGAATATACAGTCCGAATGACGAGTGCCTGGCTGATATTGGTGACGATCTAGCGGTAAGCCAATTCAATTCTCAGTCATAATTTTATCATTGTAGTTTCATCAAACAAAGTTCAAGACATAAAACCTACAAAATGTGCTTCTTCTATTTTTTTGTTGATGATTGAGTGAAATACTGCAGCTTGACAAAACAGAACAAAGATGTGTTGTGAATGTGTGCCAACCGGGAAACAACCTGCTAGCTGCTGGCTACTGCATGTATTCAAGCTCAGTGATTTTTGTACTCACGCTGGGAAAAGGGGTGTTTGTCTTCACATTGGATCCAATGTATGGGGAATTTGTTCTAACCCAGGAAAACATCCAGATACCAAAAGCCGGTAAAATTTATGCATTCAATGAAGGGAACTATCAACTGTGGGATGATAAATTGAAAAAGTACATTGACGACCTCAAAGACCCTGCTCCCAGTGGCAAGCCCTACTCTGCTCGGTACATTGGCAGCTTGGTGGGTGACTTCCATCGTACACTACTATATGGTGGCATTTACGGATACCCAAGAGACAAGAAGAGCAAAAATGGGAAGCTGAGGCTTTTGTATGAGTGTGCTCCTATGAGCTTCATAGTGGAACAAGCTGGCGGGAAAGGATCAAATGGGCACCAGAGAATACTTGATATCGAACCAGTTGAGGTAGGTGCAGACAGCTTTTCTTTACTTTTCCCAATCAATTCGTCATCCTTCATATAATAACTCAAAATTGATTTTTCATCAGATACATCAACGTGTCCCCCTTTACATTGGGAGCCTGGAGGAAGTGGAGAAATTGGAGAAGTACTTGGCTTGATTAAATGTAAAGGCAATGAGGATAATCTTGTTTGTAAACGCAAGTGCTACTGGCATCCCAAGAAATACAGTATTGGACTTAAGAAAGAAGTCGTGTCTTCAACAACTGACAAATCCCAGTTGTTTCTCTCTTTGCCCCCCAAAAAATAACCTGTGGATCATTGAATGGATAAGTGAAACTTTCGTGCTAAATTTTAATCTTATAGGACTGGAACCTAATTTGCACGAACGGAGCAAATAGCAAGCTTCAGCTTTTTGTATTACCGTCTTCCACACAGCATCCGATAGAGGGAATGACTTTGACCTAACAATACGCATCATACGGACGGAAATCAAACTCTAAAGCATGAAAAATAATACTTGAAAGAAATCATGCAAAACCTTTAGATTGACAAACTCAAAATTAGAAAAGAAAGTGAAGCAAATGACTTCTGCCCCAAACTTTTAAAACCTAGCATCACCAGGGGAAAAATAGCATAGCATGTTTTAAGTAATATCCTGCGGTCCTTGCCAAGGTTTCAAATCAAAAGAAGTGATCCTCGCATGTTTAGGGCAGTAATTCGAACTTATATAGATTCTAAGAAAACAACCGAATGGTCAAATTCTTGACAAGATACCCTAGGATTTCAAGATATTATTTACAAAAGACAGTTAAGAGTTTTCTGCAGTAAGAGCTTTACTGGTACTGGGCCAACTCAGTGGTCATCTGAATCTTCAGATCATTCAGCTTCTTACCAAACAATCCTCCTCGTGAAAAGAACTCTTATATACTTCTAATACTTGCCCATAAGGAAGAGTAAGGCAATAAACTCACCGGGGCTTAATATTTTTATGCATTTTATTGTAGACTTCACAGCAATTAGAGTTTCGGAACCTGAAGCAACAAAATTTACTCAATGGCTGTACAATAGTAAGAAGATTTGAATTAACTGTGCGCTGATGAGATTCGTATATCACCTTGCTTACGCATATCGTGTTCACAGATCACCTCTGCGACAGAGGATGAAAACTCAGCCACGATGTGATCAGCACACGCATTACCCTCTAAGGGTTCAGGCGCTGACCTGTACATTTTACTGGTAACATATCATATTAGTGACCGTATTGATAATAGTATAAGTTAAGTGCAGGAATCCATCACAATACGACGAACACTGAAACAGTATCTGTAAGATTATGTAATGTTGTCAGCCATGACGCGATTCAGAGGCAGAGTTAGGGCTCTATGAATCTAAATCAGGCGTAAAAGTATCTAAGTTAACCCTGAAACATCATCCGTAAAACTATCTAATGTTATTCATAGTTGCTGTCATGTTAGAACCACTAAATCTAGCCGTCGTTTAACATGATCCCTCTTGCTCAGGCTCTTCAAGGGTGTCTTGATTGGAGAGGAAGGGTTTTGCATGGGCTCGCCATAAAACTCTCTGTGATGCAATTATGGTACACTTCGTTGGGGGTGACCTCATGAGGCGTATTGTGTTACTGCTGCTACAAGCAATGCCAATTTTCAGGGTCCCCCTTTTTTTCCATCAGGCTTGCTTCCCCGATGACCTCAAATTGAAACGTTTTCCTTCGTTCAAGGGACAGCTGTGACAGAATTGAGATCTGGGCAAGAATATTTGTGCCTTCTGATTTTATGTGCGTGCATGTTGAGAAAGAGAGATTGCGGGAGAAGAAAGGAAGGGGGTTGAAGAGTGAAAACCGGGGAGGTTTCGAAATTTTGGAGTGAAAAATGCGATGCACTAAACTGACCATTTTAGAGCCTCGGTTTTCTTGGAGCCCACAATGCTCAGAATTGGATAGCTAATCACTCTCAACTGGATTTGTTTCCATGCACGAGTCCTTAGTGTGGGGTTCCTTCTCCATCTCTCGTGCAAAATGTGCCCCACTGCTGCCAACACACAGAAGAAATTGTTGATTTCTTTGTACTCCATTAACCCAATAAATTTCCTCTTCTGTTTCACTTGATCGTTGACCGTGAGGCTGACAGTTAAGACGTTGCCCAGAAACTTTTTCGACATTTTAGTAGAATAAATGTTATCCTCCAAATGGGCCCCGAAAAAAGAGTACACTGAAGAGGCCCACTTAGCATCATGTTACCTCATCTATTGAAAAGGATGAAGACACAATAAAGGACCTGGGCAACTACTTCGCTGCTTTTTCTTTGAACGGAGTCCCATTGACGGTTCTTTCAACGTCCTTGGTGGTCCTTCCCGGTAACGTGGAAGAATATATTCCGAATTGCCTAGGCAATTTGATGGAAAGTGCTGATCCAATAAAGCCTTCCGTCCAATTTGTCTCAACCTTCTGGCTGTCATATTGCATATCAGAACCACGGCTCTGTGATCTCTCCCGTGACATTTAGTTTTCTTGCTTGGGTCTTTACTCACCAGTGGGTCGCCAGAAGTCCCACTTCTCCCATGCTCATTATATACCGGTTACTGGACCCAAGAGCTGATTACTCGTTTCACAAATATAATGTCATTTGAAAAAACTATCTTCAACTCTTAATATGTTAATTAAGAGAAAATTAATTTTAAATAGTATTAGCTTCATTCATCTACTATTTGATTAGAGAAGATAGTTGAACTATAAATTATATAATTAAGGTAATTATTTTATTTTTATAAATTTCAAAATAATTCTTTTTATTATTATAAATCTCATGCTCTCTCTTTTTTTTTTAATTAAAACTCAAAATTTTAAATTTCTAATAATTACATTATCTTAAGAACACATGACAATCTCTTTTTTTTTTTTTGTTTTTTTTTTTAGGTTTTGTAGTACACTAGTGACGAAGTCATTGTTGGACTTGAGAGGCCCATATTATGCAGCCCAGGCCTGTTGGCTATCCTGGGCGAGGGCAGTAAGGACTTAATCCAGCTTGCCTGCCAGATGGGTCTCAAATCGAAATCACAAAATAAATAAATGAAAAGGCAAAGTCGCGAGGAGGGAAAATTTGCTGGTCCCATTTTGTATTCTAACTTCAGGTCATGGCTCAGTCAAAGTACCCAGCTTTGTCTAATTGTCGGCTTTTTGAAACTAATCTTGATTCAGAGTCTTGCTTCATTTTACGGTAGCCGATTAGACTTGTTGTCTGCGGGCTCGAGCGGGCCTAAGCTAAGCTGCCTTATTTCTGAAAGCTGATTCCAGCCACGAAATATTGAGCCCGCAATTTTTCTTTCCCCCCCACCCTCACCCCACAAAATAATTCCTCAGTAAACAAAAAGGAAAATTGCATATTAATTTTACAGACGTGTGCAAACGAGAATTTCCTGACGAGACACCTGACCATGGAGCAGATTTCTCCACCGACACATTGCTCCCTTGATCAAGATTCTCCCAGTATCTGTCATGGCCCCACCATTGTCACGATAATAAACGACCTACAATAAATTTTGGGAGGATTTCTATGAGAATTTATTTCATCAATATGGTAGATTCACCAAACGGAACTTGAGTAATTTTATTTTTTTTTGGGTCAAAGAGTGAAAATGACAAAACTGTCATAAAGCTTAGTGGTCCCAAACATAAAGCTGGAAGTGAGATACCAAACTCGTATACCTATGCTGCTCAATCATACAATAATATACCGTCCACAAGAGTTGCTGAATTGCATTGGTAAAACGCAAAGGCACAACAGATTAACGCCCCGCACATGTCTTCCCGCCTTTAAATGCCGTGTCCTACCCAATGGAATACATAAAATGGAAATAAGAGCTCAGGTCTAATACACCCATGTCCACCGTGTGAAAATGCATCCACAACCACCATCCAACCATTATGTCCAATAGTGCCACTGGGTGGCATCCATGTCCTACTACTACCTACTTGAACCTCTCAAAGTCGAAGGTTGTTCTTAAGACAGGCCACTTGGTCTTGCTATACCGGCTGATCTGACTCTTCTTTTGTCACGGAGGGAAGGGAAGGCAAAAAGTCTTGGTTCCTTTTACGTTACCAAAGCGACAAAATCACGCGCACATTTTCCTTTTATTTTTATTGTTCACCTAGATAACTAAGCACGGTGCACAAGCACCCATCGTTATTTTATTTTAAGAATTTTTTAAAAAAGTATTAACACTTAAAAAATTATAATATATATATATATATATTAATTATATTTTGTTAACCTGAAAATTAAATATCAAATTTAATATATAAAATTTAGATTATTTTTATATTGCTCTCAATGTATTTTTATGGGAGAATACTTATCAAAAATTGACAGCATTAATATTTTATTCTTGTCGGTTTTAGACAAGGAGGAGGTAAACACGTAGCGAATGCCCACTGCGCAAGTTGGGCAGGACTTGCGGTCCTCATCTTTTCCTAAATTCGCCTTTTTCACTCCACTTGTGACTCAACTTTAACCGAAAAATATGTATAAAATTTTCAAAAGAAGAGGAAAAGTTAATTTCGCCTTTGGGTGGGTATTGCCTTTGAGAGGAGATATCATTAACTCGCTGTATGATTGGTCCACGTGTTCTGTCAGGTCAATTCCTATAAAATCACAGCGCGTGGAAGAAGTCGAGAGTACAAGTGGGAGAGCTTTTTTTTTTTTTTTTTTTTTTCTTAAGCATTGTTGAGCTTTATGACAGCTGCAGATCTAGGCCTGATAATTTTTTTTTTATTATTTTTTAAGATAAAAAGAGACATGGTTGAAACGTACAAATGACCCCACTTCAATGAAAATGGGTCTGATAAAAATTTAAAAACACCGGCAACTTACTTTGAGTGACATCTAAAAGACTTTTTTTTTTTTTTTTCTCTGTTTGTGGTAAAAGTGGCTTACCAGCATAAAAAGAAGAAAATGAGACACTAAGAAAAATTTAGATTTTCATTAATAAATAAATGATAGCGTATCTTTTGTCACTCAACTGAATCTAAGTTTTACAAGTAATTTATAATTTTATATATATATTTTTTCAAAATATCATGAAAATTGCATGCCATCAAGCACTTTATGTAATCAAGTCACAAAATGGGCAAATATTTCATTTCGTACTAAAAAAAAAAGAATCTCCAAATTTAAGATGATAATTAATTTTGAAAAAAATCTCGAAATTATAATGAAAGGGGGCTTCTTAAATTTTGATCAGGTGAAGAAATCTATAATATTTTGCTCCTGCAATTGTGTAGTGAAATTTTGTACTGTTAAAGAAAGATAATTAACTTAAATATTCCAAAACAAATCTAACAAGTCACATTCTGAGAGAATAATAAGAAAAAAACATGAAAATGCAAGCATTGAATTTCAAATGGCCAATACTTTCGTTGTGGCATTTGTTGCCATTTGTACACTGTCCAAAATCCAAAAGCAGAAGGAAGACATCAAGGCGAGGGCATGCTTGCAAAAGATCAAATTAAATATTCCCTCGGTCAGCAGCCACTCGAAGAGAAGGTGAATCAGAGAGCTGCGGGACAGGAGGGAGTAAACGTATTTAATTTTCACAACCTCCAAGCCAGCCTCCCCCGCCCCAGATTGATTCTTTTACTTTGCTCCTCTGTTTTATACTACAGCCACACAAACCCTAAAAAGACAGCTTACTGCCTTGTGTAAATGGGTTCACTTCACAACCCCTAGAAATATCAGAAATTCCAGGTTCTGGGAGGCCCAGATTCGGTTGAAACCCACCTTAGCCATGGCCAAGTTCCCCCATTTATCCCACTTAACAACAGTATATTTCTTAATTTTCTACTTCATTTTGCTTGTTGCAGACCCATATTACTCGTTTTCCTTTGAAAGCTACGGGAAAGATCCAAAGTTTGAGTCAAGCATTGCTCTTTATGGGGATGCCAGGTTTGTCGATAATGGGTCTTCCCTTCAGTTGACTCATTCAGTGAGTTCCAGCGGGGGACGAGTCATGTACAACAAACCCATCAAGCTTGTTCAAGGTAACCCTGGTAGGATGATCTCTTTTTCCAATTACTTCTCGTTTTCGATGTCCCCTGACAATGGAGCTGGTCTAGCTTTTGTTATGGTTCCTAGTGCTTTTAATGCAAGTTCCTTTGTTAATAGTCCATTTGGGCTTTCTTTGGAATCAAAGAACGTTACTTTTAAGATAGTTGCTGTTGAATTCGATACACTGAAGGATGTCAAGTATGGTGATTTAAATGAAAACCATGTGGGAATTGACGTTGGCGGTTTTGTGTCAGTCAAGGTAAGAAACGTTTCATCTGTTAATATTGTATTGAATGGCGGCAAGAAATTGCATTCCTGGATTGATTATGTAGCCAGTTCGAAGAGATTAGAGGTTAGATTGAGTCAATCCAGGGGTGAAAAGCCAGTCGATCCTCTGCTCTCCTATCCAGTTGACCTGTCAAAAATGTGGAGTGATAAGGAAGTTTTTGTAGGGTTGAGCTCATCAAATGGAAACTCTTCTCAGACATGTTTTATCTACTCATGGAACTTTAAGGTGAGGCGTGTGCCGCATTGGATGCATTCTCAGCCTCTGGACCCTCAGACTCTTGCTAATAACGAGAAATCTGTGGTGATTCCCAAAAGACATGATTGTGTTTTGAAAGTGCTTGCTGCAATGATTTTTGGTACGGCTTGTGGAGCGCTTGGGGCATTCATTGTGCTGTATCTATGGACAATCTTTGGCAGCAGGCGTCCAGTGGTGCCAGAGGCGTGTTCTATACACCCAGAGGATTTTGAATACAAGAAAGTTAAAGTGGTTGTCGACAAGGCAGTGGAAGATGGCAAGTAGTAGATGTTTGACTGTGCTTTTTTTGGGCGTTTAATGTTGTAAATTCGTGATCTTTTTGCACTTGTCTTGGTAGACTTTGTTGTGTTAAAACTGGCGATAAATTGTCCAAATGTAGTTTTTTATCACATATTTTCTAATGATGGCAGCGTTGATATTTAACTTCGAATTCAGGAAATGGGATGCTGCTGGTTTAACCATCCATGTGAATGGGTACTTCAATTAAGTTCTGCTTCTATAGGCTTCTCCACCAGATTTTAATTGTGATGCATAAAGCTTGCCATTATTTGCTTTTGTTCTGTTGTCTGGAAACTGAACTATTTTTCCTCCATGTGTTAACGTTTGCATGCTGTTAGTAGGTGAATCATTCCAGTTCAAAAATAATCTGTTCCATCCAATATTTCTATGGACATTTTCATGGCAGCCTAGAAAATCTCAATGCCTGTTAGTTGAATGGAAGGTTTCTTTTATACTACATGCTAGCAGCAGCAACGAACCATTACCATTTTCTGTATGATTTATTGTATTCTTTGTTCTTTTTTTTTTATTATTCTTCTCTCTTATTTTGTTTTTGCGGGTTAGATGATATTAAAAGACTCAAACGTTTATTGAGACAACATGCAACAGAGACATTATTTTCTCCATTGAATAATAGGACAGGTATGCTGGCTTGTGTTGCATTGCTAGCCAATAACTCCGAAGAAATCTGCAAGACTATGGTTAATTTAGGAAAACAAAACCAAGAGTAATTGGGGAAATTAGGAGAACCATGCAAAACTGATATTTCTATGTTTGCATAGGCATATGATGGTACTCCTTGGGAAATCCTTGTTCCATTATCTTTGAAAGTCCACGAAAGAAAGGACCACTGTTAGAGATATTACCATGTAAATGACAGTAATATGGTGTAATTATCCGTTCCATCGCCAGAGATTAGCAATAATCTTGATAATCAGCCACTGGCAAATCTAGGGGCATATCCATTGAATACGATATATCACTTGTTATGAACGCCCTCCTCTTCTTGCTCATAGCCCTCGTCAGCCGTGGCATCCTCACACTGTTGGTACTCGGAGAATAAATCATTTATGTAGCTCTCCGCCTCCGTGAACTCCATCTCATCCATCCCTTCTGCAGTATACCAGTGCAAGAAAGCCTTTCTCCTGAACATGGCTGTGAACTGCTCGCTCCCACGGCAGAACATTTCCTGAATTGAATTTAAGTTTTCAATGAATGTGAACGCCATTTTGAGACCTTTTAGAGGGATGTCACAAACAGTTGATTTCACATTGTTTGGAGTCCATTCCATGAAGGAGGAAGAATTCTTGTTCTGGACATTGATCATTTGCTCGTCAACTTCTTTGGTGCTCATTTTACCTCTGAACATAGCTGATGCTGTCAGATAACGCCCATGGCTTGAACAGCTGCACACATCATTTTCTTTGTGTCCCACATTTGTTGGGTGAGCTCGGGAACGGTTAAGGCTCTGCACCGCTGTGAACCACCAGAGGTAAGCGGAGGAATCCCACCATGAAGAAATGAAGCCGAGGGAAAGGGATTAGATTCACAGCAAGTTTTCTCAGGTCAGAGTTACGCTGGCCTGGAAACCTCGAGCCGCATGTGACCCCACGCATGGTGGCAGAAATCAAATGGTTCAAAGTCATCAACTACACCAACGGAAAAAGTCAGTTCAGAATCAAGACCAAACACAAGCTGGAGGCAAATTCTGCTAAAAGAAAGCTGAAATTAAAAAAGCTTACAGCTTGGTGTTGCGAGCTTCATGGTATGAAGCAGGAGTGATAAAGAGCTTCATTGTCAAGGACCATGCGTTCATCTGCATTTTCAACAAGCTGATGGACAGAGAGAGTTGCATTGTAGGCTCAACAACGGTATCTGAGACCATGGGAGATGGGAAGACAGAGAAAGTAAGCATCATTCTATCTGGTTATTCCTCTCTGATCTTTGAGATCAAAATGTGCCCATGCCGGACCCGGTTCCTCCCCCCAGAGAATGGCAAAGCTGAAACCCCGCAGGTTCAAGAAACACACAATTGAACAACAAAACAAACAAAAAAACCTCAGGTATGCGTAGGGAGGGACAAAAACTGAATCACAATTCTCAGCTTCTTTGCTAACAACATCGAGAATAGAATGTCCGAAAACAAAATTGTCAGGCCTAAAATTCTGGCCATAAGGCCCTGACCTGGCAGCATCCGTGGTGCCATGCTCAAGGCTGTCCATAAGGACAGCCCTGCGGACATACCTGCCACCGCTTGCCTCGTTGTAATAAACGTTGACTCTCTCTGGCTGGATATCAGAATCGCCCTGGTACCTTCCTATGGCATTAACGCCATGCTTTACGCATGCCACCTCCCAGAACTTGGACCCAATTTGGTTGCCACCTTGGCCTGCTTGGATATGAAGAATTTCACGCATTTTGTGATCAAAGGTTAGAGCTTTTTGTGGTTAATTCAAAGGCGATTGTTTTTGGGCTGAGAGAGCAGAAAGGAGGGGATTGGTGGGGACTGGAGGGGGGGGGGATTTTTCACAGAAAGATTGTTTGAAAGGATGGATTCGGAAGAAGCGGGGATACATGTGGCGAGTTCACATTTAGCTGTTGTTTGTTTTTTCAACTTTTAGTAGTCCTGAAATTCGAATTAGAACCCCCAGCTGGACATGGCTATTTATGGTGGCATGTTTTGTGCAATAATCTTTGACTTAATTTTAGCCTCACACCTGCACATTTGGCGTTAAACAGAAACAGATAATAGTTGCTCTCAAACGGGATTTGCTGAGGTTTTTTTGTCTTAAAACCCTGAAGTATCAACGCAATTTTAACAGAATTCTCCTTAAGTCGGCTCAATGGGGCCTTTTCGGCCTAATTACGAGGCCCCTATTTGTGCCAGACTAGAACCTTCTGGGGCCACCTGTGTCAGCTCAATCCAACCGTCCTAGGTCCATAGGCCCGTCCCACCTGATACCTGTACCGTGGAATTGGACTTCCTTGTTTTTTGAGATCAAGCGTAATTAGGGTTTCTGATGTCGGGACCTTTTTGTTCCTCGGAGAACAAAAGGCTTAGGTGTTCTTACATTATATATAACGTTATGTAACGCAAAATCTGGGATGGTTTTAACAACAATAGTAGTTCTTGTCCTTTTTGGAGTTGGCGATGGTTGGATCTATGATGTTACCAATTGGAAACTGCGTTATCTTTCTGAAATTCCTATTTGGAGTTGAAGATGACCTTTACTATTCTGAGATCCAGTCACCTTCTATGTTCCATTCTGAGAGCCAGTTACCTCTGGGATGACTGATTGGGGGGCATATTTGCGGATTTCGTATTCTTCAGTTGATAGGATTACTTCTTACATAGGAGTTTCAACAGTGATCCTTCCAAGAACAAATCCCATCTGAAATACATAAAGTTATTCATATGTGGATTTGGCATAGGAATGTAGCTCCATACACCTTCCTGTCAATGAATCCTAGAACATACAACTGCCGAAAATGTCTAGAGGTTTGAGGCTCGTCGTTTTGAAAGAGTGGTGGCAATTGAAGATAAAATTCGAGTTCTTTTTGTTTTTTGTTTTTTTGGACCAAAGATGCAATTGAGTTGTGTTCCTGTGGCATAGTGTAAAATGAATGAACTCCTCAACCCTATGTGATTAGGAACTGAAGTTTGGCAACATGTTGATATGTTAAAATACTGCACCTTTAACTCACTAGCCAGTTTTAGGTCATTGTTACAACAAATCGTGTGTCCTGATGTGACATGGTGACTTCTGCAGGCAACCATTTTGCGCTCAAGGGCTGAAGGCATTTCCAGTTACTCACAAAGTCAATTTGAGCTTCATAGCTATGCATGCACAGAAGCGGCAGGAACATAGACCGTCTGGCATCCTTTTGGGCCTCAACCCCGTGTTAATTATGAACCAAGTTTGGCAACCCAATAACTATTTGTGCAAAAAATTTAGAGGATACAGATCGGTACAAGACTAGTGTTCGTAAGCCTCATCCAGTAACCAGCATCACTCCGATAGAGATGATATTTAGGAGTATAAGAGGAAGTCTCATGAATTGGCAAGCATGAATGAGACCAACGACTTGGCCTTTGAGGGAATTTCTTCTTCCTCCATGGATTTCCCCCAGGGTCCAATCCCATCGAGCAAGGAACCTTTCCTCATTCAGTATTGCTAATGCATTTGCAAAAAGCAGAAGTCTTCCAGCAGAGTCCCAAATCCCATTTCTGCAAACACAGAAAGGTTGATCATCTCAATTCCTGAACAAACGCACAAGAGCATGAATCTGATTCAAAGTAATAGCTCAAACAATACACAACAAAAGTATCGATAGTATTTACACTTTTGAACTGTACCCAAAATTTTAGTGGATCCAGAATCACTAATACGCTTGTAACAGTATCCAATTTAACAAGCAGAACATCTGTTTCTTTTTTTGTTTTTTGTTTTTTGAACTACACCCACAACTACCATCCAACATAGAAGATAACGGACAAGAACTCTTGAACATGTTTGTTTCTCGGGTAGATTGAAATTATATAGAAACTCTTACCAGGGAGAAGAAGCAACCAGATAAGGATTAAACCGTTTGCAAATACTTGCTCCGCTGAACTTTTGCCGACCCCTTTAAGTACTTCCGTGCGATTGGACCGTGTCATTGCAAAATAAAACAAAAACTTTTTTAATCAAACGGTTGTACTTATCCTTGCTTACGTGTCTGTGACACAAGATGACCGTTGGATCTAGTAACACTCGACTCAAGAATCAAGAAATTGATTCCTCATTAAAGAAAAAAGGAAGGGTAAAAGAAAACCCAATTCAAGATCCGACCCGGTCTTAAATCTCCCGGATATTATTATATTATGTCGGACACAAAATTTAGATAGACCCCTCGCTTTGGCGTTTGGACAGCGAAGCCATGGCTGCATTTCTTCTACTACCAAATGCTTGCTGGCTTTGGATAAACCCTATTAATCGTACCGATAGGTCCAGAAAACCTCAAAATTTTCAGAAACCTAAAAATGTTCCCAGACAGCTACATTATTCTCTGGACCCACTTAAAGCTTCCATCAATGGCGACACAGACAAAGGAGCGATTGAATCCCCAAAACCTTCTCGCCGAGGCCGCAAAAAGAAACCAACTTCGACCTGTTCCTCTTCGGCTACCACTCCCACGAAGAGAACCAGACGCTCTATGAAAACAGTTGATGGAAATCCCCCGAAGGAAGTGGCAGTTGCCCAGTTAGATGATTTGGAAGATTACGACGATGGCATAGACTTCCCGTACGATTATCCGCCATTGATTTGCTGCTTTGGCGCCGTACAGAAAGAGTTTTTGCCGACGGTGAGGGTGCACTGGAACCAGATGCACCCGGACATTTACTCGGAGTGGAAGATGCTGCAGTGGGACCCTCCGGAGTTCTCGAGGGCCCCCGGTGGGCCACCCTCTAATGTTGCGATATCGCACGTGAGGCTCGGGGGCAGGGCGGCGTTCATGGGTAAGGTTGGGGACGATGAGTTTGGAGCGGAGCTGGTCCTGATGATGAACAAGGAGAAGGTGCAGACCCGGGCGGTGAAGTTCGACGAGAATTCGAAGACGGCTTGTAGTTTTATGAAGGTGAAGTTTGAAGACGGTAAGATGCGAATGGAAATGGTTAAAGAGTCGGCTGAGGACTCACTTCTTGCCTCTGAATTAAACCTCGCTGTTCTCAAAGAGGTCAGGCATAATCTTGTTTGGTCACTTACATTCCAAGGCTCAGTTACTCGTGTGCTTATGGATTTGGAATTGAACCTTGTTGTGCTCAACTTTTGTCATGTTAATAGTCACAAAGTTACTCGATTCACAAATTGATGAATTTACGGATGAATGGTGAGACTTTGTATTGTATCATACTCCTCTTTGGTTGGTTCTTTCTTATGCCTCTTGTCTTGTATGAACAAGATGTGAATTTGATTTTGCGAACGGAGCTAGTTGAGTGGATGTAGATTAATTTCTGTTGTATCTGATGCAGGCAAGGATCTTCCACTTCAATTCACAAGTTCTAATGTCACCTTCGATGGAATCCACACTTTTTAGAGCAATCAAGTGGTCTAAAAAGTTTGGAGGGCTTGTATTTTTTGACTTGAATTTGTCATTGCCTCTGTGGAGATCACGTGATGAAACAAAAGAATTTATCAAGAAGGCATGGAGCGAAGCAGACATCGTTGAGGTTTCAAAACAAGAGTTAGAATTTCTCTTAGACGAAGATTACTACGAAAGGAAAAGAAATTATAGGCCTCAATACTATGCTGAAAATTTTGAGCAAACAAAGAACCGGCGGGATTACTATCATTATACTCGTGAGGAAATCTCTCCACTATTGCATGACAGACTTAAGTTCTTGTTTGTGACAGATGGAACACTTCGCATTCATTATTACTCCCCTTTGTTTGATGGAGTCGTGGTTGGGACTGAAGATGTGCTAATAACCCCATTCACATGTGATAGGACAGGGTCTGGAGATGCTGTTGTGGCTGCCATTATAAGGAAGCTCACTACTTGTCCTGAAATGTTTGAAAATCAAGATGTTTTGGAAAGGCAGCTCCGCTTTGCAGTTGCTGCAGGAATCATATCACAATGGACAATCGGTGCTGTAAGAGGATTTCCTACAGAAAGTGCAACCCAGAACCTGAAAGAACAAGTCTATGTACCATCAATGTGGTAGTTTGTAGTCAAGATTCAAAGCATTCAGGGCTTTTGTTTCCATGGCTTGCTCATCCCAAGGATATAACAATGACAGAGCCTTAACCCCAAATTTAAATAGAAACAGCTACGTGTATCCACCAAGAATATAATTTTTGCCCATAAGGAGAGCAAGAACTGCAATCAAAGGTAGATTTTGTGAAACATGAGCTGAAGGACAATAATGATTCAGGCTTGTTGGATCCCAAGGCACGTTGAATTAACAGACATTTCACTGTAAGTAAATAGCAAGGCAGGATGCAATGCTGCATTATGCTTATTCTTCTTGCAATCAAAATGCACTGTTTGAGGACCTTTTTGTCTTGAGATGTGGTTTTATTTTACTGATGGAGATCATGAGGTGCTCAACATACAGAGTTCTGCCTACGAGGAAAATGGATTCCTTCACTTTTGTTATTGATGCCCATCCTGTAGCCTGTTGTTAATATCATTCAGTCAATTTGCACTTACCATTTCCTTTGTTTTTGGTACATACAGTTCCTTGTTCTCAACTGGATCTTATGATGACTGAACAAAAGTTACCTAGATCATGTCTTGCTGCAGAACATGCTTCATACTGGTATGGTGCCTCAGTTTCCCTCTGGTTTAATAAATGGGCAAAATGCGAAGCAAAATGGATGAGCAGTGAACATTTCAAAACTTTTCCTTTCATTAACAATGCCCAGGTATTACATCCAATTTGTGCTGAGCCGTAAATTGGTCATAATATATGACAACCAAATGGAAGGCGGGGGGGGGGGGTGATTATCTTAATGTTTTCTGAAAAATGAATAAATCGAGTAACGGTTACTCCATGTTTGACGCGATGTAAATCTCTGTTCAACTGTTAGACTAATCTGATTCGCATTAAGAATTTGACCTCCTCTGCTTCCCTGAGGTTTCAGGGTTGGGTCCTCTATCTACAGAACAAAATTGGAATCTATTTTCGTTTCATTAGAGAGACCTCCAGATGGCTTCCACATCCTCTCTGATAAATGCCGTTGAATATGGACACCCCAAACAGCCACCATGCTGGGGGATGGGCATCTATACTATACATCCACGTCCACATAGGCAGACTAAATCCTATCTCTGCAATGTATCTCTGGTACTCAGTTTTACTCTCTGCATAAGCTTCGGGCCACTTTGATGCTCCTGGGATCTGTTACATATACAACCAGGAAGAGGATTTGCATAAAAGTTTTCTTCAAGCCTTGGTGACTCTCCTGCCTCCCTACGATGTGGTGCTCCAAGCCTGTCTGAATGTAAACTGTTAACCTTTAACGAGAATTCTTCCCAAGATATCGTACCATCATCCAACCGATCAATCAGTCTGACAAAATTTTGCCTGCAAAAACAAATGTATATTAAAATAAGAAGAAAAGGCAAACTACAATTAAAAGCTTAACTAAGCTAGGAGTGATATTTTGTCCTACCTATCTGGATTAATAGTCTTTCGAAATCCTTCGAACCTCCTGTGTCCCTGTACTGCTCTGGCCATATTTCCATCATATGTATAAATAAAGACATCACTTTCAAGTGCCACAATGTAATCCAAGGCAGCAAGGCGATTCTGGTACTGCCTGAAAGGTTCCAACTCTTCAGGTGTTACCAAAGTAGAATGAGAAAAGACATTAGGGAACTCTTTTTGGAAGGCAGCCATGCTATTGCTGCCATATATCTTTCCCGCAACTATGTAGATAATTGTGGTAGAAGGATAGCCCATGGCCTTGAGAAACAAGGCTGCTTCTCTGGGAGACATTGGGCAGCCTCCTTCGAGTCTCCGTTCTCTGCTATTTATCTCTTTCTCTTTCCAATGCGGGACTTTGTATCTCATGTCCCGAAGCTCCCCAGCCTCTTCTGCAGTAAGGTTGTGATTGCAGCCAGTGAATGCTAGCATGTCTTTCTCATATCTGGATTCACCATTTGCTCAGGTCAATGTACTTATTTACTTTCAGGTAAATAAACTTGAGCAGTATTGCCATCAAGGAAGGCTGATATGCATCCACAGTATCGTACCTTAAATGCAGAGCAATGTATGGTTCACTATTATTCCTTAGTCTGTCGATCAATGTCTTTGCAAGATCTTCAATCTCCTTTGTGTAGCGGAGGGCTTCATAATTGGCACGACATCTTAGCTTCTGGATCGAGGATGCAAGGCCATTGTTAGCTAGTCGTGAATCGGTATGAGTAAATTTTATCACCTTGTGCTTCTTCAATAGAGAGGCCATCTCTCCTCTGTAGTAACTAGCCTGAAAGTGAAGCAACAAACCATTAATTGTCATGATAGACAAAAAAAAAAAGAAAAAAAAAAAACATTTTCTTGTCTTCAAAAATTCGCAATAGCATTTTCAGACCTTAGACCATGAGATAGGAGCCTTTAAAAGGGGCTTCCTTGCTGCGTACGCCGGTGGCAAATATTCAACAATCTGAACATCATCTCTCAACACTTCCATAAAGTGCCTCCAGTCAAAAATGTCTTTAAAGACGCTGCAAAGAAATTGCAAAATCTATGCCTTTAAACTCGTAGGAAGTAAAAATGCGTTCTGGCAAATGGAAAGAAAAATAAATAAATAAATAAATAAAATATATAGAAAATGAGACCTTGGATCCGTCCAGAACGAGTTGTGATCAAGAGCAGGAAGAACAAGGGTCGCATTCATTATCTTTGCAACAGCAACCATATCACATATCTGCAAACCAATTTAGATAGCGGAACCATTATAAAAATATCGTCATTTTATGACAAACAAAATCTATTGTCAATGTTCTAGTGGTTAAACTTACCCCTGTCCTCATTTGATTCAATCCACCGTTGGCATGAACAAGAAGATACCCATTTGTATCCTTCGCCCCTAAAGCACAAATCACCAATTAGAATCCAGACAAGAATGTGACAGGCCAGGAGCTGAAATGAGTCCAAATCTCGGAACATACTTATTTGGTTTCTGGGTCGAGATATGCATCGGTGAAAATTGTCACTGTTTGGCTTCATCCAAATTTCTGGACTCTGCAAAATTGTAAAGAAAAAATAAAAATTAATTACTAAATAAAATGCTTAATTACGTATAAAATTTTTTGTACACAATCAATCAAATTCCCGTGCATTTATGAAGCGACGACGATTTATCTATCTAAACAAGACCAAGTGAAAGACCACAATTTCACCGAAGAAACGCATACGCGTATGGTGGAATTCTTTTCCGGGAATGATAGACAGCTAACGAAATAGTCAGAGCCACCATTGGTCCGTTGTCCCCACCGAAAATTCAAGCCATCCACTACCTATTTCAAGTCAAAATAAATATCCCAAAATTCAAAAATCATAAACATTTCTTTGGTATGTCGGGTATCATACGGCATAAACATACGAAAATGCTAATATCCATTTTCCGTAGAGTTAATAATTTTCTTTAAAAAAAAGAAAAAAAAAAAGAGAAGAAAATGAGCACAAATCAATGACGGAGAACACGAAATTTTCTTTCTTTGGTTTCATTCTCGGAAACCCAACAGAAAATAGAAAGGAAAATTCCCGGAGAGATTTTCACTTACAGGGAACTTCTCTAAAACGCGCTTGGGCATGGAAGTCGCCCGTTCGGCTACGACACGCTGAGCCATGGCCCATTCTTCTTTGAACGACTGTAAGATGACAAGCCCGTTGTCTTTCCTCCTCTCCAAATGGTAATCCAAAAACGAAACCTTAACGAACACCGACCAAACAGCCATCAACATCAAAATACCGATAATCGTGCGGACCATGTTCCTGCGGGAACTCCAACTCTGTGCCGTCGTGGTTGCCCAAGGACACCGATCTTCTAGTCCAAGCAGCCAAGCCTCGGGAACAAAAAAGAACAACTTCCTGCGAAGTAGCAGATACCTGATCACGGGTTGGTGGTTGTAGTTATGGTTGTGGTAATAAAGATGATGGTTGTGGTGGCCGTGTGAAAAGCCGTTTACGAGGACGTTCTCTTCGTCCAATGCGTCGTGATGATCGGACAAGTTTGAGGTTTTGTCTGCGGTAGCATCGACACGTCTCCTGGTGGTAGTGGGGCCAGGGAGGGCGGCGTTAATAGTAGGATTGGCGCTGTTAGTGGCGGTGGAGGAAGCGGCGGGTGACATTGCCATCCAGAGAAACACCAATGGAAAGCGAATCCGTCCGGAGAGGCAACGGCGAAAGAGAGAAAAGAGGAATGTGCCGTGACAGGTAAGAGAGTTTGCGGTGTCTTGTTTTCTGTTTAACGTCGCCGAGGGGGAGGAGGAGGAGGAGGAGGAGGAGAGGAGGCCTGCGTAATCCAAGGGACAGCAGAGGCGTGAATTTTCCTTTCTGATTTGGCCCCTTTTATTTATTTATATGCTTTTTGTCCTCTCTCTCTCTCTCTCTCTCTCTCTCTCTCTATTGTTTGGCGGGGCGTCTTGGCTCTAAATTTAAGCTTTTTTTTTCTCTCGAAAAACTTAAAGGGATATAGGATATATAAATAAATAAATAAATTATTTATATTAAAATTAAATATAAAATGAATTTAATTATATCTATTAATAAATATATTTTTATTTAATTATAATTACATTTATATTAATTGATTTATACAACCATATTTTAATTGTAATTAAATTTTATTAATTATAAGCTATTTCAAACTTTTTAATTTATAAATTTATAATAAATGGTCACACAATTAAAAGTTAAAATATTTACATATAAACAATAATAATTAATACAAATTTTATATATACCAATTAATAATTATAATTAAATAATATATTTGTTGTGTTTATATATTTGTTTATTCTTTGTTTTTTTTTTTTTTTTGACTCTTTTTATGTTCTTCGTTCCTAGGAATGGAATGGCGGAGCTCTAACCGTTGTAACGATTGACCCTGAGAATGACCTATTTGCCCCCACACCGTAACTTCTAGATGGATGCAAATGTGTCGCGCTGATTGCGGTAACACAGTTGCTAATTAATTCGGCCTTTACATTCTGCTCTGCCTTAAAAAAATAAGTAAACGTGAGCTGAAATATTTGTTCAGGATATTGTGAAAAAATATATTAAATAATATTTTTTTATAAAAAAACTTAAATCAACAATTAACATGAGACTTCTAATTTTAATTCATAAAAACAGTACACAAATCAATATTTTGAATGATAAAATTAATTTAAATGTATTATAGACTAAAAATTAATATTTCAATAAAAATTTAAGAATTAAATTTTATTTATTATAATTTTAGTATTAGAATATAAATAAAAAATGTTAGTGTATATTATGTATAAGGAATTGGTGTTTTAATTTATTATATGACTAAAGAGTAAAATTTAATATTTCTGTTGTTGTATAACGTTTTTAAGTTAAGAGTGTTTATGTCATTATTTAATAGGAATATTAAAATTAATTGAGCTCTAATTATAATATTAGAGTTATTGAATTCTAATAATGGTAAAAGAAAAAAAAAAGCATGGTATGTGATGAGGTTAATTTAGTAGCAAGTTGATTAGGGTTAATTACGTTTACGGTCAAAGACAAATTTTCTTTTTTTTTTTTTTTGAATAATAAGTGTTAAGGGATAGGACATTGCGTTTTTCTTCTCTTAAACCAATTATAATTGTTTTTTTTTCTTTCATTTGGGGATTTTTGCACGTCCCATCCATTTTCGAGAATTTGTATAATCAGGATGATTTAAATACGATGGCAATTACGATTGTGTCGGCCAACATATCAGTCATAAACCGAAAATATATTATCTTCTGGTTATTACCTTTTTTTGTTTTTTTTTTTTCAGTATTGGTCCAACGAAGTATGAATGGTCATAAGTCAAATTGTCTTCGTAGTGGGGTATTTACTCGAATAAAAGGTTATGGGCTGAGTTCAACGGAATTCAATGAATTCCTCCCCCCTTTTAAGGATGCAGGTGGTTCATCGAAGATAACTATGGGAACTTGAGATTCGACGTCAATAAATATTGTTGATAATATTTTGAAACTAACCAGAAAATCCTAACCGAAATGTGCGATGGACTTATTTAATGCCTCGATGTGTATAAATGCACTTTCACTGATTTTCCTCGATGACTAGCATACTTCTTAATTGATAAGATCCGCTGCAGCATTTAAAAATAATGAATGCCCCTTTGTTAAAAAATATATAATTTTTTTGACGTCATAAACGTGTATTATAATAATAATAATAATAATAATAATGTTCGTCGCTCGCTTCCCTGAGCTGGTCGCTGCTGTGACGCGCAAGAGAGGAATGCTGTAATGAGCTACTCTGTAAAGAAATGCCAGATGATTTCGACACATGACGATGCAATTAAGATCTTAAAATCCATCAATCATCGTCCGTCGATAATTAGTTTCTTTTTTATACTTTTTAAAAAAAAAAAAATAATAAATTTGTAATCAATTCATTTGATAAGATTAATAACGTCCTCGATCGAAAAATAAAATCTTATATATAAACTAGTTTTATAAATATACGTAGTAACTTTTATTTTGACAGCATTCACCGGGTCTCTCAACACCAAATATCCAATTGCTACGACTTGAAATTTGAGACCAAATGGCTTGTCCCTCGAATAATATTGAAGTTAAAAAAAAAAAACTATATATATATATATATATATCCTAAAACGAAAAGCCAGGCACAAATTTTACAATTTCAAATACTTTAAAGATAAGATAAATTTGAAAGTCGAGTTGATTTTAAAGGGCAGTCAAAAACGGTCGGAGGAGAGTCTAAATTTATATTTTCCCTTAAATTTAATAGGCGAGTTAATCTGTAAAAGTCGGTAACGGCTTTTTGATTCCTACACCGCGGCTGCGGGCGAGCGTTCATATGGCTGTCGACTTCACGTTACCTGACAATCCGCGGTTTGGACCCTTCATAGCCCAAGACGTCTAGTAAAATTGCCCCAATGGTTTGGGCCATTTTCAGCCCATATATGCAATCACACATGCACCCTTGCCAATCTAAACTGCACACATGAGACCCATAGGCCCAAAATATCGCCACCAACATAATACTTTCTCGCACCTTGATATAAACGACTGATAGGGTTTCGGTTCGCCACCGCAGCGCGGAAGAGACAGAGAGCTCCAATCAAGAGGCAATAATGGTGAAGGGTCGCCAAGGAGAGCGCGTCAGGTTTAAGATACAAATATCCCTCGATCTCACCCTTCTTTGTAATATCAAATGGCTCGAAATCGCCATTCATTTGATGCTTTTCTCGTTTTGGGTAGGCTCTACGTGCGGGGAACCATTCTCGGATACAAGAGGTAAGAAGAATCGCACTTCTCATTTTCCTTCGGTTGCGAGAGGTTTGTTTTTGCATAATTGGTTGTTTTCTCTCTGTGTGTGTGTGTGTCTGTGTGTGTGTGTGTTTGGAGATCAGATCGAAGTCGAACCAGTATCCAAACACGTCGTTGATACAGATCGAGGGAGTGAACACCAAAGAGGATGTGGCATGGTATGCAGGCAAGCGGATGGCGTACATCTACAAGGCTAAGGTGAAGAAGAATGGTACCCATTATCGCTGCATTTGGGGCAAGGTCACTCGTCCTCACGGTAACAGTGGCGTTGTGCGTGCCAAGTTCAAGTCTAATCTCCCTCCAAAATCAATGGTAAGTGCTACAAGATCCATAAAATTTTCTGTGCCTCTGTTTATATGTTTCCTTTTGTTCGGTTTGTTCTTGTGCTGAATTCGATTCTTTTTTTTTTTTTTCCATTTTTCCTTGGATAGGGAGCTAGGGTAAGGGTCTTCATGTACCCCAGTAATATATAAGGTAATTCTTCAACTTTCTGTGCTAATTGTTAAGTTGCTTTTCCTTGTGGGAATGTTCCGTCAACGAGGAGTGTATTGTTGGTGACATTGCATGTTCTTAGTGGATCGAGACACACTAGTTTCTCTATTGATTCGTCATTTTATGCAGCACTGACACTTCTTGTTTGTTCTTAGTTTTAACTTGCAATTTGGTCATAATATCTGTTTTGACCATCGTTGGTGAATCTTTACTTAGGTCAAGTGCCCAGTTTGTGCCATGAGCAAGATGAATTCATTCTTGCACTGACCATTTGAGGAGTATTTTAGTTAGGTTGAGTGTTCCGTATGTTCTCTAAAGACTGAACAAGAGTTGTTCGTCCTTGTAATTGTAATTTGGGTTGGATTTCTTTTTTTATTATTATTTTTCGTTTTATTATCACTTCTGGTCATGAATGTCAAGCTTTCTAATATACTCCAGTTAAAAGGAAAAGATGGATGTAAGTATATTAGATTGATGATATCTTTAGTTGTTTGTGTTTATGGTTGTTGAAGAAACTATGAAGAGGGATTTCATGAAACTTGATGCTCTTTTCGGGTATGCATCTTAATTATGGAGGTCTTGTTAATAAAATCTCTGACAGCAATACATTTTGAAAACATACATAGAAGCTTTACATCTTGTTAGATGCTTGGACCTTTCTCCAAGAAATTTAGGATGTTGGTTTCAGACCATATTTTGCCTTGGTAATCTACTTCACTTTTGCAGAGCACCAAATTTCAATGAATCTAACTACATCTCATAGTTTTCTATTCTGTTCTTTTGCAGTGGCAACAATGTTATGCGGATGATTTTGGGATTATCAGTTGCCCCCACCTATGGTAGCTTAGTTCTAAATTTTGTACTCGTTTTCGGTATTAGCTAGTCTTATTGGATGATTTTTATGCGATGAAAGTTTTTGTGGTCTACCCTTAAGTTATGGTGTTCACTTTTTTTTTTTTTTTAGGCTATCTTGTCCCTGTTTTCATTGTATTGAATTTGAAACCTTCCATTTTCTCTTTCCTGTCATCTGTCTCTTAATTTTTTCTTGCATTTTTAGGTTTTTCAATGCTTTGATACTGTTTAGGGTGTGTTTGAGATTATGGTTGTGAATTAAAAATTTAAATGTTAAGTGAAATGTAATTTTGTTAGTGTTTGGTAAATTATAAAATTTGTACTTGACGAAAGTACACTATAATTTAAACTTACACTTTTAAAAAATAACTTTGTGGTGCAGTCATCACAATTCAAGAAATTTTCAAGGTAATCATTTTTATTGTTATATAAAATGATTATAATTTAATTATTTTAAAAATTTTTCTTTTATGATTATTTTTTATTGTGTTTTGTTTTTATTGTCAGAGTTTTACAAATAATTATTGAATAGTTAATTATTTTAATTAACAGTGATTTGCTAATATTTCAAATGTCATTAGATTGAAACAAACCGGTCGGCTTTCAGACTACCGGTTTGGTTGTGACTGGTAATGATGGAACAATGTGCTTTAAAAATTGTGACTATGTTATGAAGTAGGAATAAAGGACGTGGAAATTGTGTCTCTTATCCAAAAAATTTATGGGTCAAATATTATCATTGCTAAAAGAATTTATAAATTTTACCCGTATGGGTTAAGGTGGAGTCGGCAGATCGAGTTGTGATTCGACGCTCCTATTCCTCACGATTCATTTTACACTCTTAGAACATGCAAATTGGAGGATGCCTTTGGGAGCCGTAATTCTCACCAAATTAATCTTCATTATTCACATCCATTTATTAACCCCCCCCCCCCCCCCCCCCCCCCCCCCCACAAGCAATTGTCAATTTTTTGTTCAAATTTGACTGACTATGATGGCATTGTTTGTAAGGCTGAATCGTGAATCTGGTTTCGAGTCCCTCCTTGGAGGTCACTGCTGCCGAGTGTTTACTGAGTATAAATAAATAAATAAATAAGTAATCAAAGATTTGAGATAAGATCATATTTCAGGGAAAGAAAGAAGCCTAGCCTAGTGCAGTCCAAAGTATCAGCACGAAGCAATCCCATTACGGTCTTGAGGTAGCCCAAACGCATTGCCCGGCGTATATAATCGGACAACCCAGCCCCCTCGTTCGCTCCGAAGTGAGAGTTGAGATTCACAATTGGGCTGCTGGTTGCATGTCGGACAATGAATATTGAAAGTGGCATTAGGGATGTTGTGGAGCGTCTATGATATCGTGGGACTTGTCTCGTCTTGATAAAAGGCGGAATTAAAGAAAATTAACTAAAAAATTGGAGATCTTTATCGTGATGTTTAAATTTTTAATTGAAGATAAAAGAAAAAAATTTAATATTTGTATTCTTCGTTTCCATTCTAATCTAACGTGAGCCCCGAGTTAAGTTATAATTTTGTCTTTAGTTATTCGATTTTTTTAATATATAGACAAATAAACAAATTAATATATTAAATATAATTCTGCTTGTACACCCACTTCAACTTTTAAATCTCAACACAAAAAAAAAAAATCTCTTTTTTTTTTTTTAATATATGTATACTACTTTCTACTCAAAGACAAACTAAGAAAAAGAAGTTAGAATTTTAAGGTGATGGTTGGTTTTTTATGCCTAAATTAGCGATTAATTTAATTGAAAAAATATTATTTTTATTTTAAAAACGGAGGCAGTGAGAGAAGGTGTATTTCAGGTCCTTGACATGTCACCATCTCGGCCCGTTGCCTTTCCTAATTGGAATCACAATAAGAAATGCGGGATGACGAAGAAGTGCAGAGGAGAAAAAGGAGGTTAGAGAGAAAAAGGAAAGAAAGTAGAGTGCAAATGCGGCGAGCAGGGATTGGAAGTGGGCACGTTGGTCACGTTTCCCGTGATTGTCTTGGCAATGTCGCCCCAATCTCATTTTCTCCCGGTTATCTGAGGCCCCGACTTGTTGCTCCTTGCCTGTCTCTCACTCTTGGCGTCCCCCTTCTCTAACAAAATATTCAGTCTCTCTGTCCATCTCCGTCGCATCGTTAGAGATGGTGGCCGATAGCAAGACCAAAAGCGACATCTCCTTTGCCGGAACTCTCGCCAGCAGCGCCTTCGCTGCTTGTTTCGCTGAGGTTTCTAACCTCAAACCCACCATTTTTTCTTTTTTTTTTCTTTTTTTCTTCTTCTTTTGATTCACTAGATCACCCTTTTCTGTTTGTTTGTTGTGGATGCGAACGGGCATTTCAAGAATTTGATTTGTTGGTAAATCACAATATTTAGTGAAGATAACTGCTGCTCTTTTCTGGGGTTTGCTCAATTATCCCATTAATCACTTAAGCCTGGCATACAGTATGCAATAAAACAAGCACAGTATCACAGAGTTAGGCTTGAATTGTACTGACCTGCGCGGGTTTGAGTCTTGGCCCGGATACATGATTGGGCCGGATCAATCTATCCTTGTGTTCACAGGCCATTGTTGGGATCGGCTGTTTATGTACGTCTTAATGAACGTCTCTATCTCCCTCCTTCAAAGCTTGTAACTTTTTTTCTTCTTTCAGTTTTTGATAGAAAAACTTTTAACTTTATCACTGCGGCTAAATCTTTTGAACTTGAGATGATTGATGAATTGAATGAATGACTAGGTTGGGATATGTTGTGATCATTCAGCTATGCCTCTACCATATCGGACATCATGTTGTCAACCATTTATACGCGCGTGACAGAGATTCCATGGTCCTACGACGAGCTAAACTATCTGTGTATTTTGGGTTCAGTTAGCTTGTATTTTTGTGAAAGTTCAAATATTAAGCTTGGGTGATCAATACTGGTGTATTTCAAACAAGCCTTTATCTGCTGATTTCGTTGGTTTTGTGGTGTGTTAAGTTCATTGGATATTGACATCTTTTTTTGATCAATCAGCTATTGGTTTTATCAATTGCAGGCATGCACAATCCCACTGGATACTGCTAAAGTTAGGCTTCAGCTCCAAAAGAAAGCTATTTCTGGGAATGACGCAGCCTTGGCAAAATACAGGGGCATGTTAGGCACAGTGGCTACTATTGCTAGGGAAGAAGGTCTATCGGCACTCTGGAAAGGCATTGTGCCTGGACTTCATCGTCAATGCCTATACGGAGGATTGAGAATTGGGTTATATGAGCCTGTGGGTTTGAAAACTTCCACCTGCATTAAAAATTGCAATTTATCTCACATTATTTGTTTGCTGAATTGTGATTTACTCGTGTAAGATTAAATTTTTGACAGGTTAAGACCTTTTATGTGGGCGGAGACTTTGTGGGAGATGTTCCCTTAAGCAAGAAGATTCTTGCAGCACTTACAACAGGTGAGATTAATGCCAAACAGCTGAGAAATAAGGCCTGTTGTCTGTTGTGCAAAAAAAAAAAAAAAAAAAATTTCCAGCTTGTGTTTTCATTTGTCTCACTGATGCCAGATAATTTTGCAGTGCCTCTCAGATATTAATATTAATGCCTTAGATACCTAAACCATAAATCATGGGTCCACTGATGTGTCAATCCTTTGCACTTGTGAGTTCTGAAGGATATTTATTTAATCAAACAGGTGCTGTAGGAATCACCATAGCAAATCCAACTGACCTTGTGAAGGTTAGACTTCAGGCTGAAGGAAAATTGCCATCTGGCGTGCCTAGGCGCTATTCTGGAGCATTGAATGCTTATTCCACAATTATAAGACAGGTAGTGCATCAAATTCAAGTAGAAAAAGATGGAAAAATCTGCTTTTGTCTAGCTAAGTGGTAACTTTGGTTTTCTAACAATTAGGAAGGAATTGGGGCACTTTGGACTGGGCTTGGGCCCAATATAGCACGCAATGCTATTATAAATGCTGCTGAATTAGCCAGCTATGATCAAGTGAAGGAGGTGAATGAAATACAAATCAATTTTTTCACATGATGTATCCTGTGGTGCTTTTTTTTTAACCTGATTCTAATTCAACTTTTGGATGCAGACAATTTTGAAGATTCCTGGATTCAAAGACAATGTTGTCACTCATCTCTGGGCGGGCCTGGGGGCAGGTTTTTTCGCTGTTTGTATTGGTTCCCCAGTGGATGTGGTAGACTCTCTATATTCAATCTTAGCTCTGTTATGATCAATTTATTTGCAGTTAGAAATTATTTGTTTCCTATTTGCATGCAATTTTTGCAAAGCCAAACTATATATATATGTCATAGGCTTTGGTTCCCAGTTGGTTTCAAATGTGATGTACATTGCCATTAGCATTTTCCATTGATTGGGTAGTCATTTAGATCTGTTTCCATCTGTCAAGGGAAAGTGAGTGTCACCACTACACCATAGCCTTTCAATGTTCAGTTGCATTGTCACTTTCTGTTAATGCCTTTACCAAAGGCTAATCTGTTGGTTTTGTTTCCCTTTCCTTCGGCAGGTTAAGTCAAGGATGATGGGGGATGCCGCATACAAAAGCACACTTGACTGCTTTATTAAGACTTTGAAGAATGATGTATGATCAGCTGTTTCACTCTTATATACCATGATAGAGTTATTATAATTGACTATTAAGACAGAATTCCTTTGCTACTCTTAGTCCTTGGATTCAACATCTTGTTTTCTTTATCAATTTTTTCCTCATTGTTTTTGGGGGCTCCTTCCATCATTGCATTGTTTTCTGGATGAGTATCAGCAATTGATTTTTGGTAATTCCAAGTCATAGTCATTTTCTACAGCCATTTTTTCCTTGGAAGTAGAAACTAAAATTGAAATAAAAACATGCTTTTTTATTTCACTCCATTAAAATATTTGAAATTTAGAAGATAAAACATTTGGAAAGGGAGAATTAGCATACATTGTGTTGCAATCATATGCCCTATTCAGTGATTTTGAAAAATAAAAATTTATGTATTTTATGTATCCTCGTCTCTTAAGTCGTGCTTTTTCAAATCCATCAATACATCAAATGTTCTGTGTATATAGAGAGCACCATAAGGAATGGCTCGTGATCAATGTACATGCATCCAATGTTATTTGCAGGGGCCTCTTGCTTTCTACAAGGGCTTTATCCCAAATTTTGGGCGGCTGGGATCTTGGAATGTCATCATGTTTCTAACATTAGAGCAGGTACCATTCACAAATGTCTTTTTCCATTTGGTTTTGCCATTTCATCTCTCTTTCCCTGATGGTGGGAGAGTGCAAATAAAGCTGTTCCTATTTTGAGTTCTTTTAACTGCTTGTTCTTTTTGGCTTCCGCAATTGCTCCAATTTCAGGCTAAGAAATTTGTCAAAAGTATAGAGTCGTCTCGAGCTTGAAGATAGACTGATAGCGTGGGGTGCAAGCAATTTACAGGGACAGAGAATCGTCCCCAGGACAATAAGGCCTCTCATTTCGCAAATTCAGATGACGCCCCGGCACTCCACTGGGGCATTTTAGAATATTGAAGAGTCTGATTGAAATAACTGTTTTTTTTTTTTTTTTTTGTAATTTATTTGATAGAAATCGACACTCGTTATATTGTAATCACTGATTTTTCCTTCCTTGGGGGATGCCATTGGTTTTTCCCGCGGATTTTGACCACCAGATCAACTATGATCACAGCTGAATGAGCCTTGTATCAGATATTGTTTCAATGAAGTATCAAAACCGGCATTGAACCGTATTATTTCAGTACCGCTGCCATGTAGAGGAATCAACGCGCCAACATGCCTGTAGATTGTTTAGTATGTAGTCTTTTATCTTAGAATTTAGGGCGGCAACATGTATTGGACAATCTACTAGCAAATTCGATTCCACTTCTTGTTCACCAATGGCATTAGGCAGTCCATATTAAGAAAGAAATTGGCATCAACTGAATCTTGAAGTACAATTTGGTTATTTTTCCCAAACAAGAAACAAAAAGTTCCAATTAAAATTTTAATTGGGAATTGCGGGTAGAGACCAGGTTTGTAATGCTTGTCGTCTTCGAGGTTTCACAAAAGCACGTACCAAAAACAAACCCCCCCGCCCCCGGGAAAAAAAAAAGTTCCGTAAAAATAATTGACCAAACATCAATTTTAAGGAAGAAACTCATTCTTTTTATTTTCCCCTTCTTTTTTTGTTGGTACACATTTTCAAAGACCTATTTAAGGGTGCGCATTTGTTTGTAGCCACACTCAAAGAAAGAAAACTAATAAAAGAAAGAAAGAAAGAAAGAAAGCTCGTACATTGATCTTTAATAAGATGCCCACAAGAAAATTAATATGGAGTTTATAAAAATAAAGATTTATTTTCATTTATGTAGTTTGCGGTTCAAACGATATATATATTTTTTAAAAAAATATATATTTGAACAAAATTTCAGTTGAAGTGGTAAAAAGGGCACAAAATTACCAGTTGACCAAAATTCACTGACTATTATAGGGTTTCACCGAACTAATTAATGTTCGAAATGAAGTCCAAGCTGGGGGAATATTTCGTTTGCTGTTCGCTTTCAGCCATGCACATTTCAATCCAACTTTTTACGCCTGCCAGCCGCTCTTAAAACGCTGTCGTTTTTTCTGCGTTTCTCTCGGTTTACTTGCAAATAATAACTTCAGAAAACACGCGTACGGATAAGAGTTCCAGAACGCCGTCGCTGCCGTCGCTGCCGCCGCACGAGTATCGTCATCGCTGGTAACGCTTTAATCTTTATTTCCCCCTTCGTTGTTTCTATAACTCCGGCGACTGCGAATTGGTAACTCTCGCCTAGGGCTTTTTTGTTTTATTATTTAAATTCATAATTTGATGGGGTTTCACTTCATTCCCTCTGCTTTTAGGAGTTTTAAAACCTTTATTACCTTACCTTGGGCTGCATCGGGTTGAAAATGTTCCATTTTTTAGTTATGCGGTGAATCTTTGTCTGGTTTCTTTGGAGAAATTGATGAACATTTATTTTTGCAGATTGATTTTAGCACGATAATTGTGGGTTCTTGTTTTCTTGATCAACATGGTCTCCTTGGATTTTCAAATCCAGATCGCGTTTTGATTCAATTTGTTAATACCTTAGAGATTGTGCTTGTGCATCAATGTGATCAACTTATTGGCAAATTGGTGCTAAAGATTTGTTACGTTGGGCCCCAGGAGGTGAAGAGAAGTGGGGAAATACTAATGTCAAAGATGCTTCAAATTCGGCTTAGCAAGCCCTCCCTGGAAAACAGCGGTGGGATGAAGCCCTCACCTGCCGAGACTGTGACAGTTGCATGTTCAGACCACCTTGTCCTGGCCGATCTTCCTGTGGCAAAGGGTATTGGGGCGGTAACTACTGCTATGAATGTTAATACTGTGGGACGAAGGTCCCGTCGTCAGCTAGGAGAGCGTGTCCATTTCTGTGTCCGCTGTGATTTCCCAATTGCTATCTATGGACGTCTGGTATGTTGCAGGCATTAACTGTTATCTATTCTTGGTTGCTTTACGTCCTGACATCCTCTGGTCATGTGTGGAATTGTGGAATTGACTTGTTACTCAGACAAACTCGGTACACTAAGATGAATTGCAATTTAGCTGTGAAAAGGAAATGTAAGAACTTGTTTGTTGGTGTGATTTCTTGTCAAGTAACTGAATATAGCTCTTGCTGGACACTAATGAATCCCAATATTCATCTTGACTTTGGCTTCCTAAATTTAGTTTCGCTTCAAATTTCCATATATGCTGTCTGTTTGTGGTCGAATTTTCTTTTGTATGTTGCTGAAATAATTTTTTTAATTCTAGTAACCTAAGATTGATTTTTTTGCAACTAACATAATATCTGGTTCAGACCCCTTGCGAGCATGCCTTCTGCCTTGATTGTGCAAGGAGTGATTCAATCTGCTATCTGTAAGCATCTGCCCCATGTAAAATGTTATAAGCTTCAAAGTCATGTAGATTGTAGTTGCAATATTTGTTGTGGAAGTTTCTTCTGCTGTTGAGTATCTTGGTATTTATGAGTTGATGGAGGAATGAACCAAAAAGTAAATCTGCCTTGTATTTCATTGAATACAGTTGTGATGAGCGCATTCAGAAGATTCAAACAATAAAGATGATGGAGGGGATTTTCATCTGTGCAGCTCCTCATTGTCTCAAGTCCTTCCTGAAGAAGAGTGAGTTTGAAACTCATATTCATGGGGGCCACGCCGACCTTCTACATTCAAATCCAGATAAAGAGGATGGAAATGAATCTGAGGTCCAAAGTGTCAAACAACCAACTGCTTCAGATTCCACAGCTCGAGCACCTCCAAGGCCAATCATTTCACCTGGTCCAAATTCTCAGCTTTTTGATTATGAAGACAATGCTCAGTGGCAGCAGCCTAGAGAACAATCACTTGCAAGGCCAATGGTGCTGCCCAAGGCACCATTTTTTGGGCAAGCCCAAAATTATCCATCAGATACCCATCCTGATAATAACCGTCCAGGCATCCCAAGTCATTTCCAGCAGAGCATGCAGATTGCGCCACAAGCAGAATCTGCCCAGTTTTCAGACAAGCAGCAGGGGATCTCGTCCGATGCCTCAATACCTGAATACCCACGAATGCATACTGTTCAACCATCTAACTTTGTTATGCCAATGAATTCCAATCCTCTGACGAGTCATCAGTTTTCTGTTCCTCCATTTCAACCCGAAGGAGCTCAGCCATTCTACGGTGCTCCATATGAGATGGGCCAAGTGGCTAGATCAGATTCTGCACAGGAAAATGGACCAGAGCAAGGTTCTTTGTTGGGATTCCCACCGGGACCAGCAGCAAGCGGAAATTTCATGGCAAATTATCCCCAGGCCTGGAATACGGGACCAGCACCAGGGAGTCAGGGAAGTGCAGATGGTTTTGGAAACCCTTCAGATTCTCAGGGAAATATTACATTTTATCAAGGTGATTATGGGCGAAATCCAGGAATCCTACCTATATTTCCTCCTCCTCCACCCCAAGGGAACAAGGGTATGGATGTTATGCAAGGCGTCAATGCCATGGATCTCAGGGATGGCAAAGGTATTTTAGCACCGCAGCCTTTTCTTCATCCGCCCCCACCTCCGCCCCCCTTGCCTCACTCTTTACAACCAAAACGGGGTAAATACTATTCCGGAGATATGGACCACGACGGACAGGGTTTTGGATGGCAGCATGAAAACCTTGATGGCTTTGGAAGCGGCCAGGAATAGAGAACCTGCCCACTTACCTGGACCCTGGACCTGTAAATTGCAACGGATCTCTCCGTTGGTTTTTTTGTTTTTTTAATCGTTGCCCTTTTTTCGTGTTGGGATTGTGGCTTTGAGTATGATTCATTGCATAATCACCAAAAACAATAAATTCACGGCCAAATAGCTGCGGCGGGGATTGGGTTCTTAGGTTGCTCGACGCAAACAAAAATGTAAATGAGAAGGATCAACTGATGGGATGGGGACCTTGCAACCGCGTATTTTGGTAATCATACACACGACAAAAGTATATTTTTTTCGACATATATGGCATATCTATAAATTTTACTATATATAAAGATCAAGACGTGCAAAATTTTCGTTAGACAAAAATGAATTCTAGAGACTTTTATTGGAATACTCATGGTATAAGAATACCGATCGATCTTATTGTTTGAGCTCAATTATAAGTGTTACTTCATCGAATTTTAATTGATAAAATGGTCTCATTTAATCCTTCGCCTTAATAAAACGCAAACTAATTCGATTTCACTTGCAGAATGATTTAAAGCCGATCTTCAAGAAAAGCAAAACAATGAAATCCCTCACCCTTTTAATCTACGATCTTTCTGCATTTGTTAATGGTAAAGGAGCACTGAGGGTATAACCAAAAAGCGTTGTACTATTGTTTTCTTCGACATATTAAAGAAAGTGAAAGTGAAAGTGAAAAAGAAAAAAAAAAAGAAGAGGGAGAAAGTGAAAGAGAGATGTACATGGACGTTTCCAGCGGATGCAAGTGGGCGAGCTGTGGAAAAGAAAGAAAAAGCTTGTTGTTTGTTTTCTGCTGATTTACGGTTAGCATCTAAGAATTGAAATTGAAAGGGCCCTCCTTGTCATTTCGTAAAGGGCACACACACTGTAGAGCCATCGAAGTTTCCGGCTATTGGACTGTTGACATAAAAGGTTAATTGCTTAATAGATGCCGACTCCGATACGACAATTCAATGACAACTCTATCGCCAAACACTGACGAAACACTTCTACTCATAAGCAACCGCAAACACCCGTAAGTCTCGGATACAAAAGGTTGCAACAACCAACCCGATGAATGTAGATCATCCTGTCCAAAATTACTGTCACATAGAAAGGCGCTCAAAACACAAAAAGCTAATGTAGCGAGAAAATGAATGGACAAAGCCATTCAGTTGAAAACAGAAGGGGTTGTTTCACTATCGGATTTTCCAATATTTTGGTCCCAAAATGCAATAAGAAGTATACAGAATGTACATAATGAATTTTTTTCTGAAATACATTATTGTCACCTTACAAGCTGTGGTTTTGAATGTATAACTATCAACCCTTCGTTAGGCAATTTTTTCTTGGCTACCTTCTTTATTCTGAGGCTTATCATCTTCACCACTAGCCACAATGGGCTGGGAAGCCTCTTCATTCAGAGGTTTATCATCTTCAAATGCCAGGTTTGTCATCTTGAACTCTAGCTTTACCATCTTCAACACTAGTTGCTACGGCCAGGGGAAGATCTAAGCTGGCAGCTATTGCAGCATTCAAGTCCTGATCTTCCTGTTCCGAAAGAATCTTCCTGTTCCTAGTAGTACTGATAGCATGAAGGGCTTATATTGAGTTGCAGGCTTTTGTAATCCTCTCAGCATCTTCAGAAGACAGCCACTGCCCATAACCATTAGTAGCCTCAGAGGACACGATAGGGAATTCTTTTGGAAAGTTTCCTCTCACCAGGAATATGCTCCAACCAGAGCTTCTTAGAGTATCCAGATAGGCCACCAGGTAGAACTTCGATAAATGCTGTGGAGCCACGTAAAAGCTATCAAAGTTGTACCACTCACTGTTTACTTTCCTGATACAGAACCAATGATCATCCAAGTGACAAATGAAAGCATTTTCCAGATCAGGGTCAGAATGAGCAGGCTGAGCGAGAGGGCTGTCAAAAGGGACAACTTGCAAATCCCATACCTGTAAAGCCTTTTGTAAGACCTGCAAAAGGTCATTTTCATACACATTAGCAATGACAAAATTCATAAAGTTACCAAGAAGCTAGTTACCCATTTAATTAACAAATATTACATGCACTTTGACTAAGCAATCACAAATCCATTCCCCTGTGGTTAGTTGCAATCCAAACTCAAGCTTTTTCATTTTTCATCAATATTCATGAGTTATTTAGAAAGATGGATGATAGAGAGAATGAGCATCAACATGGACACTAAGACTTTCATGCAAATTTATTTCACAAGTAATATGCCTACCATAGTTGACACAAATAATTCCATGTGTAAAACCAAGAAGTGACTATTAGATCAGTACAAGGCTTCTTTATTACACCACATCATCATTACATTGCTGAGTATAGAGCCATATTACACATAATTTTTGATCCAACAAAAAAGGAGAAGCTAAATTTTGCTGCTTAACTCTACAAACTGGGGAGATGACATTAGTTTATTTAGTTGAACATATTAGATCCATTGAAATCTTAAAGGTGACAAGCTAGATCTATATTGACTGTTATACCATTCACAGTCATCAGCAATTAATCACTCAGAGTGAAGTCATATGTCGTTCCATGAGCATCCCCGTAATTTGTTAGGAGTTATTAAGTTACCTTGTGTAACCCTCCCTGTCGGGCTTAGTTTTCGTGCAAGTGTCCCGCATTGATGAGCAACCAAATGCATCAATGGTACATCAAGCCCATCTTCCCCCAAGAGTTGGATATTTTGGACAGATTTTATGAAGTTACCTCATGCAACATGTCCATAACTATCTGGCCTAATAATGACTTAGTGATGACTAGTTCCCATGAGTAGTTACACAGATTTTATGAGTTCAGGTTTGATGTTCCCAAGCACTTCCTTTTTTCAGGTAGACATTGAAATGAAAAAACTACCCACTAACAGAAAGCCAATAACTACCAACAAACGTATTAAGCCCTCAATAAAGAAAGAAACAATTTCTGAAGTTCTAACCAAGTACCAGGGGATAGGTCTAACCAAGTACATGGGCATAAAGTTATGAATAAAGAAGAATTGTTGGAACAATGAAAAAGAGACATGTTTGACATGGAACACCCTGTAAAAGAAATTTCATCTTCACTCTATGTTGAATCCCAACATCTCCAGTGTCATCGTGGGGACTTTAGCCATTGTCTCTCTCTCACTCTCCCCCCACCATAGCCCAAAAGAAAACCCTCTAACTGTCATAAATTCATAACATTATGGAAGGCTACTTTTTTCATCAATACTGAACCTCTTGTTTTGATGAAGTATAAGGTGCCTGCTATCGACTTGCACTTTAAAGTTGTCACAAAGTTTCTGACTTTTCCCCCAATTTTAACATGTGGAAAAGATGACATCTTTCCCGTAAAAACAGGGACAAGCATGACACCATTTTCTCTACAAACTTCCAAAGTCTTCCTTTTTGGTAAAAGGAAGAACATATATTCACTTTTACTCCTGCTTATCCGTCTACTTTCATCCCTACCTTCCCCTTTGGTTTTCTTCCTCCACACCATGCTCAGGATTGCCTCTAGATTGTAAAAAAGCCCCAAAACCTTCAATATCCTCACGACAACACACAAAGGTGCCAAATCTAAACCAATGAGACAGGCTAAATAAACAAAGAATTGTTGTGTCAGGATCCTTCAATTACCTATATTCAATACAACCAAAATTCAAGCTTTGGATCATGCCTTCCCACCATGACAAACAGAAAAAAAGAAACTGGAGAACAAAAATAGAGTTCAAGATTAAAGTTCCTTTCCTTGTCCAAGACATGCACATCAACAATAAGAAATGTTCAAAATCCAACCCCATAGATCATAGAAACTCCAATGATCGGTTCAAGAAATAGTAGAACAAACCACCCTTCCATGACAAGTCCCACTGAGCCAGTGACCCCAATTTCCAATTCAGTTCGTTTTTTCAACATGGGCTTGTATCAATAACAAAAACCGATTGTGATTCCCTTTCTTTCTCATCAACTCATCCACTATCTCAGCAAGTAAACAACAGCCAAATCACAAGAACATTACAGCGATCAAAAACATTCAAAAAAAAATTTAATTTATTGAGGGGAAAACCTGGATGCTAAAGTCACCGCCTAAGGAAACATTGTGGGACTCCACGGAGAGGAAATCGCCGGTGGGGGCGGCGGCGGCGCCCTGAAGCATCATCCGGCGCTCGGTGCGGTCGAGCTCGGACGCCAGCGCCGCCAAATCAACTTCCGAGAAGAAGGGCCCCTGCAAAAGGCTGTTCACGCAATGCAAAGCGCATAGCCTCCCTTCCTGCACCTCGTGGTACAGTATTCCTGCGTTGCTCGCCCCTTCCATTTGTATTATTCTTTTCTCCCAATATATTTATATTTATTCCTTGTCTGTCTATAATTCTCTTATTTTCTTTTCTTGTTTACATAGATACACGGAATAAGACAAGACGACCCAAAATGCCTATGAAATTAAATATCTCTGCTTTTATTTTTATTTTTCATTCTTTGTTTTTCATTTTTGGTATATGTATAAGAGATTTTCTTTTTTCTTTTTTCTTTTTTCTTTTTTTTGGTGAGTGGGAGAAAAGACAAAAGAAGATGAAACCAACGGAAAATTGGAACCGCTGTAGGCTTTCTTTGCCATCGACGGACTAACGTGTCCTGCCACGCGCATACGGACACGGAGAAGAAACTCAAACCTAAATTATAGTTTCTCTGTTTTTTTTTTTAATTATAGTTTTTATGGGTAGGTTGAAAAATGACAAGCAAATAAACAGAATGTAGTATAGTTTTAGAAAAACAAAAGTGTTAGAAATTTTGTCAACGTTATTTCAACACGTGTCATTGGTTCGCCCAACCAACCCCAAAAAAATAAAACAAACATGCAGCGATTACTCGCCACTGCCAGGTAAAAGAAGAAGGTAAACAACCACTCTGTCGTACCATTTGTAATACACCAATCGCATACTCTACTTTCCATTTTACAGTTTTATTTATTAATTAATATATATTCTTTTAATTTTTTTAAGGTGTAATGTTACTAGAAGCAGCTCTTTTAGCAAGAAGGGGTTTTTTAAAGAGTTTAGACGATAAATACATGCGCATCCGCTGTTGCAGTGCAAAATTGCCAATACAAAATGCTGTTCGTTGTGTTTTTTTTTTTTTTTAATCTGTTTCTTTGGCAGGCCCCAGGTCAATACCTGGGTGTGAGACCTCAGACAAGTAGATCGTAATGGTTCTTGCCATTGTACAGTAACCTCACAACTTTCCTTGGCTTTGGCTTTTTTGAGTCCTTCCGAAACTCGGCTCCATACTCTGCAATGGGAATGAAGCCAGAGCTCCATCGACGTCTTCTTGTATGCTTCCATTCAAATTTGGCACACAAAAGAAAGCACAAGATGAGAAGATGGATCCCACAAACAATCAAATCAAAACGACTTGGACAGAGAGATAGAGAGAGTGTAACAATTCTAAAGACTAATTGACACAATGATGATTGGTAAAACATGCACAAAGTTTCAGGATCAAACACAAGGTCAATAGGAAATGAAATGCTCCTAATGAGCTGGCACTGATTTGGCACTTCGCACCAAGCTCCCCAATAAGTAAAACTGGCTTGTTCACGGACATACCTCATGTTCTGGAATATACACAATAATGGGCTGATTACACAGCTTTGACAGTACCTGATTCACCACAGCATAATGGCCATTGATCAAGATACAGTGCTCATAACACAAAAATCTGCAGACAATCCACAGGAAAACTACACAGACACAGATAAATTATTTTATAAGAAGCACGATAATATTAGGGACACCAATAGAAGTTTCACAGGGCAGGCTTTTTTTTTTTTTTTTGGAGCCTCCTCCCAAATTTAGCAGTATACAAATTTTAGACCAGTATGCAATTCATCCTTCATGTCCATTTGAAAGGAAAACAGAACATGGAACTCATGTAAATTTAATTTATTAATAGTTTGGCCAAGTTTGGCAATAGCTAAGGCCGCAGCCAAAAGAACAACAAGCATCATTAAAAAGAAAAATAAAAGCACACTGGGTTTCAAGTGATTACAGATTAAGCACAAAGAGATAGTAGTACTAACCAGTAGCTCTGATTCTCCTCCCCAAAAATCTGGCCTCCCAATGCGTTGGCAGTAACTTTGACGAGAGATGAAACAAAAAGGTTGAACTATTGCAACAAGCATACAGTAAAGCATAAAACGGAAAATGAAACAATAAGCAGCTAATTGCACTCCTTTAAGCATAAAAGACTCACTGTTTCAAAGATTCATCAACTGTAATTGCTATAAGTGCTTCTTCATACTGCTGGCATACTTTATTGCTGTCACATATGACCTCTTTCACTGCCATTCGCAGTTCATCTGCAATTTTTTGAGCAACGGACTGTAAAGTCATGTTCACAGTTTAAAGCAATACAATTTAGTTGAGATCCTTTTGTACAGCAGAAGATCAAAATAGTTATGATAGCTTGAGTTCATAATCAAGATCAAAAGCACAGAATTTGGGAAATTTAAACCATATATCCAAGAACTCTATGTCGTTAGTCTTGCTAGGGAAAGATCAAAACTTCACCATATTATCAGTTACTTAAGGTCATAATCAGCAGCAGAATCCAAGATTGGGAAGATCCCAAAAAACATGAAAAACCAACAAAACCAAAAGGACAACTCAATAGAGATCTAGCTATATATGAGTAGCAAAAGTCAGTGCACACGCACGCACGCGCACACACGCACACACACTAAATTTCATTTTGGATTAGAATGAAGGTTCAGTAATAAAAGATTAAGATGGACAAGCAAAAGTTTCAGGGAGGAAGATTCAAGATGTATCCGCGTTAATTCTAGAAACATTTACTTGCCCCTCATTTCCATATGCTTGAAATCCACATGAAGGTTTAAACATACAATACCTGCATCATCTCTCTCGTCTCTTGGGTTAAGAGAGATACCCTTGTTGAAAGCCATTCCTTTTACCTGATTTATGAAAAAGTTTAGTTTACTGGTAACAAAAAAACATCATTTTGACTTATTCGTCGTTAAGAAGAACACACTTCCTCCTGTACACAGAGAATGGGAATAAAATTAATACCAGCGCACGAAAAAGACAGCGCCCATCTCCGGCAATTTTCCGAACAGAAAAATGTTCAACCTTTTTCATCGCCGGCGAACCCCTGCAATAATATTAGGATAACTTAAGTAATAAAAAATCAAGAATGTTACCATATGCAAAAATCTTAACTGTGAAGGCCCAATTCTGGCAAAGAAACGATGGCTGTCGCCGGCGAGGAAAGGAACTTGACATGGAGTTGAAATAGATGGAACTGGAGAAGAAACTATCTCAAATTGCGCAATTCCGCGTTGCAACTGCTCGAGGATAATATCTGCACGCCATTATCAAAGAAATTGGGTGAGTTTCATGAACAAGTTAGACTCAGCGGAAGCGAAGCAATATGATTTGGAGTTACTGTTGGATAAATGCTCCGTCATGGTCTGTTTGGAAGCCGAGAAACGAAAAGAAAAGATCAAGAAAAGATGCTCAAGGGTTGAACGCAGCGTTTGGGAGCTTCTCCGCGAAGAACTTCTCCAAAGATTGGGGAAACATGAAATGCTCTGAGCCGACGAGTCGGTGTCCACTAAATCTCGGAAGACAGACGAGTCGGCAATATGCAGCGATTTTAGCCCAGCGGGCGATTAGATTTCCCAGTTATCTTGGTCAACCGACGAATCGGCAATCACCCGAGAGACCCCAGCATGAGTCGCGGGTCCAGCGACAGGATTTTGATTTTATCCGATTTTTCTTTTTGTGACGTCACATACAATAATTTCGGAAAATTTTTAAGCATATTCAAAAAAAAGTAAATATAAATAAATATAATCAATTTTGTATTATATAAAAATGTTTTATTTTATATTTATTTCAAAACATTTTTATATAATATAAAGTTTTAATATGTTTATTTAAATTTATCACATTTAATTATCGTTAGCCGGATACTTGTATTTAATAAATTATGACCAAATTTTTTATTACATTTTAAAATATTTTTTGAGTTTTTAAAAGGAAGATATCATTAGCGTGAGAGAAAGGGCAATTGAAAAACAGATTGCAGATTACCTAACCCAACGAACATATCTCATATAATAACTAAAATTTTTATTTTGTCCACTCTACAATGCCGCGTGAAACACCATCGAAAGCAGGAAACACCTTCGCGAAATTATCAAAGCCAAAAGAAAAAAAAAAATAAAACTCAAAGTTTTGTAATTTTCAAGCAACACCAACAAGTGGGAATAGTTTACGTTCACCAAATAATCGAACAGATGTAATTCAATTTCAAAGATGGGCGGGTTGGCAATCCACGATAACATGATTCACCAAGATAGGTTTATAAGGGATTGTACTCGGTAGAACCGAGGTTTACTCTGTAGATTGTAAGTAAAATTGACTTGTAATATCGTCGAACTGCAACATAACAAAATTTTCTTTTCCTTCCCTTTCGTACAAGTTATTTACAATTTCATCTCATTTTAGATGATTATTTCTATTAATGGGATGAAACAGGATGCATGCGATATAATCATTGATGTTGTTAAATCCGATGACATTCTTACAACTGTTTATTATTAACTTTCTTGTAATTGTGTCTTTTTCATTGCAACCATATTTTTTTCCTACAGGGACAATGACGTCATTGCGAGCTCAATTCTCGTAACAAGTCCTGTTAGCCCGAAACGTGAGCAATCGTTGCCATCTTCTCGAATGCAATTTCCAGGAATATTGAATATTGCCGTTATTATTATAAGAGCGGGGCATCCTAAGCCATTGTTAATGAGTGACCTTGAAAAAGAAAAAACACAAAAATAAACATTGTTGTGCCATGATTAATTAATATAATATATGCTAGAGAGGATGCAGGCCGCCCACGGTCAGACCGCTTCGGTCTGGATTCGGAGCGGAGCCGATGAGCCGCAGGGGGCAGAGGAATCATAAATCGTTGAAGGGATCGAGTCAATCGTAACACTTAACAGAATTAAAACGTTGCCGTTTTAAGCTTGAAGAAAATGGAGAAAGAATAAAAAAAGAAAAAACCCCACAACCCAAGCTCCCGCCCTTCAACGGCCAGACCGACAAATGCAGGCTCATTTATGGACGGAGGTGCAAGGGTCCCACTCTGCCCTTCTGGCATAAGGAATATCGACACGACACGCAGACAAGTCACACGCGCCGCGCCCACTCTCGACTAAACCCCCCACCCCAAAAAAAAAAAAAAACCCAACAAACGGGGCATTCTTGACGATCTCCACGATGCTCACCGTCCCCATCATTGCTCACAATAACTAACATTGCCTCTCTGTCGCTCTCTCCTGTCTGTATTTTTTAGCCTTCTTGTCACTCTTGTATCTCCTGCTCTGCTCTGTTCTCACGTACTTTCCGGTGAATTTTCTTGGATATTTGCCTGTTTTCAAGAAAATTTTTGCAGTTTATTTCAATTTCGCTGCTTGGATTCAGTGTTTTTTTTGGGGGGGGGGAATTTGGCTTACTTAAGTTCGACTTGTGCTGCATTAATTTCATGAATTACGGCTTTTTTTTAATTGATTCTTTCTTCTAGAAACCAAAATCCGAAAATTTGGAGATCTATTTGGCAGGTTTGATTGAGAATTTGGAGGCAGTGGCTCTCAGATTGGGGGAATGGCTTCCATATCGCATGCTCCATTTGCGCTCACAGGAACGTCAGCTTCCGATCTTCTTCGGAGCTCCGGCCGTGGCATAACGGGTATCCCGTTGAGAGCGCTAGGAAGAGCGCGATTCAGCTCGAGAACGAGAGGTTTCGCGGTGCTTGCCAAGGTTAGGAAGGTGAAGAAGCACGAGTACCCGTGGCCCGATGATCCCGATCCTAATGTGAAAGGCGGAGTCCTCACTCATCTCTCGCATTTCAAGCCTCTTAAAGAGAAGCCCAAGCCCGTCACTCTCGACTTCGAGAAGCCACTTATTGATCTCGAAAAGAAGATCATCGATGTAAATAGCATTGTTTCCGATTGTTTTAATGAAGTGTTTGCTCCCTTTTTTTCTGTTCGAATAAAATGCTGTGCCTTTTCTGTTGAATCGCAGGTGCGGAAGATGGCAAATGAAACTGGTTTGGACTTCACCGATCAGATTATCTCATTGGAGAATAAATATCAACAGGTTTGCTCAATTGCATTGTTGATAATTGGCAACATGAAATTTATTGAATTTTAACTCTATAATTCTGAGGAATCTTTATGTGTTGCTCTGGTATGCATAAATTTTCAATTACAAGGGCATATAATTTTCCAACGGTTATTGGCATTTATTAGCTGTAGGCATTAATAATTTTTCCAAACACTATCAGCAATTGGTATTCAGTGTTTATTCTAAGCTTATGCCGGCCTTGAAAGCTTGCCTGTGCAATATGATTTGACCTTTTGGATTTTTTGAACGTTGCTATGTCTCCTCATACACTTTACTTTCCGTGTTTAAACTTGTGTCGCTTTTTCTTCCAATACTAATTGCTAATATATATACTTATTTGTAAATTGCATTCAAAATCTGTCAGCATATTTCTATTATTTGCAAGTAGCCATGGAATGATTGCATTTTAGCTTCTAGTCTCTGATGAGATTGGCCCATCATAAGGTGCATGAGTGGATCAAAGCCATAGCTGTTCTTTTAACCGTTTTTGCCCCAAACAATGAAACTCTCTCTCTCTCTCTCTCTCTCTGTGATTGTGTCTTTGTGATCACTGTTTGAGTAGCACATATTCTCTGCTATCAATATGAAATGAACATCTGATCTATTTCTTTTGCCCTCAAAGACATGCATGTATGATGGGAAGGAGCTTCAAAGTGATATGGAATAAGCTGTTTATCTTCTATCACATTTCTGTCACACAGACTCATGGTTGTTATTATTGATTATTGGGCCTGATTTTGTATTAATGAGGAGTTCAGTGATATACCAATTAATCAGTCTCATGGTTGATACCAGGCTTTGAAGGATTTGTACACACACCTGACTCCGATTCAACGTGTGACTATTGCACGCCATCCTAACAGGCCCACTTTCCTTGATCATGTTTTTAGCATCACTGAGAAGGTCTGCTACTTGTATGCTCTTTAACTTTGAGATTTCACTAACTGTTAACAGCATTCTTTCATTTTTGGGATTTTCTGCGCAAATTTCTCTCTCATTGAAGAGAGGGGAGAGGGTTGATGTTGATTCAAACTCATCTCAGTGAATGTTTCTTTTATCTTAATGTGTGCAGTTTGTGGAGCTTCATGGAGATCGAGCAGGATATGATGACCCGGCTATTGTTACTGGTATAGGAACCATAGATGGTAGAAGATACATGTTCATGGGCCACCAAAAGGGTCGAAACACAAAAGAAAATATTATGCGTAATTTTGGGATGCCTACCCCCCATGGGTATGTTCAATTAATCTGATCATCTTCCTTTCAGCTTGTAGATGAAATAAAGATTTACGCCCAGATCATCATGCCATCTTCTTTGATGGTAAGATAGTATCCACCATTAACTTATAAATTTTCACTGTGACCAGATACCGGAAGGCTTTGCGCATGATGCATTATGCAGACCACCATGGGTTCCCTATAATCACTTTCATTGATACACCTGGAGCATTTGCAGACCTTAAATCTGAAGAGCTAGGGCAAGTAAGTGGAGGATAGTATTCTGAAGCTTTGGTGGCTTTGTTTTCAAACACTGGCTTGACTGACATATTTGCCAATTCTCAGGGCGAAGCCATTGCTCACAATTTGAGGACCATGTTTGGTCTAAAGGTACCAATAGTTTCTATAGTTATCGGGGAAGGTGGCTCTGGTGGGGCTCTGGCCATTGGTTGTGCTAACAAATTATTGATGCTTGAAAATGCAGTTTTCTATGTTGCCAGGTAATTCAAGTGTTTCCTCAGATTATTTGTTTGAACTGTTAATGTGTCTGCAATTAATGTTGGATTTGTTCGTGTATTGTCTTGGCAAAATCATGTGCATGGGTGTATGTGTATGCACATATATATATAATGTTATTGTTTTTTCTTTTTCTGTGATGTAGTCCTGAAGCATGTGCAGCAATTCTATGGAAGACTGCCAAAGCTTCTCCAAAGGTTATCCAGTCTCTGCACATTTGCATAATCAACTTTAATTGGTGACTGAACAATAATTTTTTTTTTTTTTGGGGATTAATGCAGGCAGCTGAGAAGCTGAAGATCACCGCTACCGAGTTGTGCAAGCTGCAAATTGCAGATAATGTCATCCCTGTAATGCTCCTCTCCATTCTCATGTGTTCCCTTGTATTTTGTTTTTTCTCCTGCCATACTTTTCTTTTCATTTTATCTTCTTTGACCTCGACAAGCAACTGCTGTTGAGTTTGATTTCAACCATGAGTTTTGTTAGTTTCTGAGAGCCTCTGAAAGGGTTTGTCTTTCCCAATTTAAACAGGAGCCTCTTGGTGGTGCACATGCAGATCCGTTGTGGACCTCACAACAGATAAAGAACTCAATAAATGAAAGCATGGATGTGAGTGCCCTTTCTGGTTTTTTATTCAGAATCAAATTTGCTTAATTATGCCTAATATGGGTATTGGGTATCTACAGGAGCTTATGAAGATGGACATGGATGAGTTACTAAAACACCGCATGCTCAAGTTCCGGAAAATTGGTGGGTTCCAAGAAGGAATCCCAATTGAGCCCAAAAGAAAATTAAACATGAAAAAGAAAGAAGAACCCATTGGAGGAAAGACTCCGCTTGTTGATTTGGAGAATGAGGTTGAACAATTGAAACAGCAAGTCTCAAAGGCCAAAGAGTCATCTAACAAGCATTCAGAGTTGGCTTTAAATGAGATGATAAAGAAACTGCAAAGGGAGGTTGCCCTTGAATTTGATGAGGCTGCTAAGGGCTTAGGCTTAAAGGACAGGGCTTCCAAGTTACGGGAAGAATTTTTAGAAGCAGATTCAAAAGGCCAACCAGTACATCCTGTTTTGTTGGACAAGATTGATAAACTAAATGATGAAATTTTGCAGGGTCTGCCAGCAGCTTCAAATTATGCTAGCCTGAAACACAAGCTTGAGATGCTGAAGGAGTTGAATAAAACCAAGCATATCTCAGATAGGAGCATTGAGGTTGAAAGACTGAAGCATGAACTCAATGAGAAACTCCAAGAGGCCATGGATCAGCCTGATATGAAGGAGAAGATGGAGGCACTAAAGGCTGAAAAACAAAAGCTGGGGGATTCTGGTGCTGGGGATACAGATCAACAGACAACAGAGAGCATTGTGAAAATGGAGAAAGATATAGGAGTTGAACTGGAAAATTTACTCAAGTCTGCAGGTTTGGATGTTGTGGTTGAGAAAAATGCAAAAGTAGGCAGTCAGCAGACTCCAGTCCCTGACCTCAAGCGTAAGATAAAAAGTCTCATGGAAGAGACTCTGAGGAAAGTCAATGATCTAGCAAACTCATCAGATCTGAAATACATGATCCAGCTGCTAAAATTGGAAGTGGCCAAGGCAGCAAGGACACCTGATGTGGCAACAAAACGCAAAATTGAGTCCTTAGAACAGCAAATAAAGCAGAAGCTTTTGGCAGCTATCAACTCGTCTGAGTTGAAGGCGAAGCACGAAGAGTTGCAGGCACAGGTTACTGAAACAATTGAGTCTTCTGGACAACTGGATGGAATATTGAAAGATGATGAACCAAAGGAGTCCAAACATGATGAATCCAGAGCAGGGCTTAATGTGGGTGCAAACCGTGGCTTTGCTTGAGTGAGTTCCTTCTTCATTGGTTCCATTGTTGGATTGTAAATTATATCACATGTGAAATTTTGCTCCAGCTTTCCTATATTGTGACAAAAAGTCCATGTCTCCAACATTACCAGCATATATTCTTATCGTAGTCAACAAAGATAAGTGCATATTTCCTTTTCGTCTTGTGGTGCCCTCAATTCTATTGCATGGTTTGGCATTTTGCACGATATCAACGTTAATTATCTAATTTGTGATTAAGGCATTGTTGTTGTTGTTATCAATGTCAACTATCTCAGAAGTAATTGGTATTCCCTATGTTGATGCACTGTGCAGAAGCTCTTTTCAAAAGCTGCTAACAATGAAGGTCGAGATAGAAACAACTGTTGACCTTTCGTCAATGAGTTTAGAACTCTGTCAAGCCCTTCCAGGCAAAGCCTAGTTGAGTCCTTGGCCTCGCACTGCCACAAGGCGTATTACCATTCTCATATTTCTTCACGACACGCAAAGTCTTCAATGGGATTTTGGAGTTCATGCAGCGTTATCATATTTTTGTTAGTTCACACATTTCTGTTTTGAATTAGGCTTTATAATTCATAAATTTATGGCCTATATCCTATTTAAGTTTGTGGTAGACGGGGTTTTCATTCCATTTATAGACAGAAACGCTGTATAAATTATGTTGAGTTGCCAAGGGAAAGCTAATGACGCATCCAAGTTTGAGCGATGACACAGTCGTTTGCCAATAATAGCCATCTGTTTCTCACTCTCTCTCTCTCTCACACTCAGTGTGAGAGGGTGTTTATAACCCCATTTGAGATTGGGGCTTGCCGAACTGTAGTGTTGGCATTCCAGCTTATAGGCTCTTTTCGCTCCTGAAGTTTTACAGCTACTAACGCTGGGCGCCTTGTCCATGGGGCAAATGTGAGGGTTTAAAAGTTACATTGTTTATTCTCGACCGTTGGCCGAAGAGCTACAATATAAATTCAGTGACTCTTGAACAAATGATTTATTAGGCATCCGTCTGACCAGTCCTAACAAAAGCAGCGGCCATAACATTCACAAGATCGAAGGCAATGAAAAGTCGGCTTCCCCGGTAGCAATTGCGGAAAAGGGAATTTAGGCGACTGAACACTGGAACACCAATTTTCTATTCCAAGTCCCATACATTTGAAAACATCAGCTTTCACAGACTAGAAAAGAAAGTGCTTCAATACAGGAAAGGTATCACAGCTTTCCTACTGCTGGGATAATCTTCCCCAAACTTCTCCAAATACCACTGATGATTGGCACGTGCCCTAGGCACCAAGTTGGCACACGTGTAGAGAAGAAACCCAAACCCGGCCCAAGACCACGTCATCAGAGCCCACCCAGCCCATTCCACAATCTCCCCAAAGTAGTTGGGACAGCTCACCAACTCAAACCATCCTCCTCTCGGCACCTTGTACCCGCCGCCTTGTCTCTTCAAGGCCAACAAGGCCTTATCAGCCCAAATATTGATCCACATGCCGATCGCAAAAACCAACAACCCAACCACAAATCTATGCGAAAACCATCCATCGCCGTCATAGTCATCCTTATAGTGACTAACCCACCTTGCCTGCAAGTACCCATTCAACAGATTGTACCCAAAAGCCATGAGTGCGACGCTCACCGGAAAACCAACCCCTGTTTTGGCGATCTTTTGACTGGTATTCCGGTGAAGCAGGAGTGGGTAGAGGCAAGTGCGCTGGAAATAATGGATGAGAAAAGGGGACATGAGAATCAGTGCTTTGGGATTGGTGAAGTGTCGACCTATGGGGAAAAGGAGGAGCGGGAGCCAGAGGGTAGGGCTTTCCATGAGGAACCAGGCCAGTGGCGCCGACATGGTGGGGCCCCATCCTGGACGCCTGTGCTTGCCGTACGGTGCTTGAAGGAACCTGAGAGAGATGAAGGTTGGGAGTGCTATCAGGTAATGAGAAAGGAGGGCGTAGTGAAAAATGTTCTCATCGGAGAAGGCCATTTTGATGGTTGGATCGAGAGTGTGTGGTCTGCTAGTGAATGGCAACTGACAGGAAATTCTTTATTTATTGGTCTCGTGACTATCGAAGAAAAATTGAGATGACGTCATTGGTGATTCCCTGTTTTGGATCAGAATTTGAGATGGTGCGCTACCATTCAACACACAGTTTTTTTTTTTTTAATTATCTAATTTGAATTTATTATCATTAAACTAGTTAACTTTAAATCAGTCGCTCTATCATTCCATGTTAAAAATATCAGATAAAGAGTATTTATTGTTTAAAAAAATTACATGTTTATATAATAAATTTATCAAAATTTTTTGTTCAATTGATATATAATATAATATAATTATTTACATAATATAATGTTAATGATGATAATTAAAAATGTTTTTAAAAATTATAAGTTCATCTAAATATTAATAAAATATTCACTATTCTTTAAAATTTAAAATTATGAAAACTAAAATGTTTGGAAAATTTTAACAATTTTTGTATATATTAAGATATTAATTAAACCAAAACAAATATGATATAATTAATTGAATAAAAAGTATTCTGCGAATGAATTTTATCAAATTTTATCTAATTATTTTTAAAAAAATGAAAATGATTAATTCGAACAAAATTGAAGTTGGACATTTTGATCCAAAAAATTTTAAATCATGTGTAAAAATAATAATAATAAAGTAATAAGTTCAACAATTTATGCAAAGTAATTCAATTTTTAGGTGTGAACATGGAAACAATTATTATTGGGATCATCTTTTCCAACTCTCTTGGGTTTCCGTGCATGGAAAAAATCGGTTGGAAAACCGAGAGAAGAATCCTTTGTGGGCTGCAAAAAGCCTCTGCCCGCCGACAGCAGCAACTTTTGACCCAAGAAAAAAAAAAGAAAGAAAATTACAGAAGCAGCACTAACGTAAACCGAGACGGCGTCTCTCCGCCTTGACCAAAGCAGAGATTTACACAAAATTGCAACTCAGTCCTCCCTCCCCATTCTTACTCTATTTTCGTTCTCGAAACTTTTCTTAATATTTTTTCGAAATTCTTACCCGAGATTCAGACAAATAATAAAAACAGAAACTGACAAAATTAAACAGACTCGTAGTTAACGCAGTTCAGCCACTGCTTATCTATTGATGGTATAACGAGTAGACACTTAGTTCCAGCAACCAGGTTGAATTCCCAGTATTGCGGAAGGAGAGCAGGAACATTTTATTCATCTTGGAGGACATCCAAGAAATCCCACATGGTTTGTTCGATCTGTAAGTCTGTTGCTGAATTTTCTTTTAAAGAACTGTGGCGGGCAAGTTATCCCCTCTGGAAAGTGGCATTAGCTCCTCTTCATTTTTGCAAGAAATAATGATGCTTTTGTGGGATATGAAATACTCACAGTACTTTATATTCATCTTGAACTTCATCAGCTCTCTCTTTTTAATGTCATATAAATAAGAGCGATCCTCTGCGTCTTTCCTGTGGCTGAACATTATAATCTCGCCATTCCGCAAAGTAGTTTCTGCAGCCGGTTTTGTAAAATCCGGTAGAGCACCTTCATACTTGTTTTGCAATGAAGAATCGTTCAGGTTTATGTAGTCTACTAAATCAGCAACAATACTATGCTTTTTGCACCAAACCTGTGCCTTAAAGTCCTCCAAAATCCAAACATCTATTTGGGTACTAGAAACCATGCTAAAGAAGGCAAGCTGCCCCTTCCCCCAATCTCCAATATCTCGTATGTATCCGCATCTGTAATCTCATATTCAGGGAGGTAAGTTTTCCTACTTGTTTCCTCATTCACATCCATGGGAATAAAATACTCGTTAGATTCAACATGCCAATGCAAGAATGCTCCTTTTATTCTCTTGGGCTTACTCCAGCAAAAACTCTCGGTGTCATAGGGTTTGTAATCATATTTATCGAATGGCGCGGGAAGTTTTCTTCATTCTCGAACCCATAACTGTCATCGTTGATATGTACCACTTTGTACCTTTCCTTGCGAGGGTCGAACGAGAGTGCTGATCCGCAATGTAGGTGTGGACACTGAGAACAGCACGGTGGCAGAGTTAGCCTGCACTTGGTGACCAAATTCAAGACATGTAGAACTTTAGATTTTGGGTCATTCACTAAAAGCAAGCCGTTACAACTACTTTTTCCCATTCGCCCGTGTAGTTGTCGTAAAGCTTAAAGTCAAGCTCTTTGTCTTCCATTAGCAACGATGCTGTTTTGAAAACGTTGCTTCTTAGCCGGGCTTGAATCAGCAACCCATATTTCTCTTGATCGGCATTTTGCCGGGCAGAGAAGAATCTACTGGAGATGATAGCATTCCATGGTTTGCAAACATATTGGAATTTTTCATGAAGATCTTCAGCAGGAAGTTTGAAAAGAACTTTACATATGACAGATTCATGAAGATATGGGAGGGGTTTTGTTCCTTTTCTTCTTCGCTCTTGATATGGTCCTCTGCCTTTTTATCTTGGACTTGATGGAGCCTTTTTCTAATCAATGGTCACTTGCCTCAATTCTGATAAATTAGATGCCATAGATTAATCATAACAGGGAAACAAAGCTTCCCCTATCCGTTTTGGAACAGAGTTATTCTTTTTTTCACATCAGATTCAATTAACCAAATGGGATTATCAAGTATCCAGGGGGAAAAAATAATTCTTAAAGGGAAGGAAAAAAAAAAAAGAAGAAGAAGAAGAAAAAGGAAAAAACAGAGAGAGACTAGAAGTAAACAATTTTCCCATGTACCAATGAAAAACAGGAAAATGGTAAACAAAGAACAGGGCTAATTATTGACTTTTTTTTTTTTTTTTGTTAGTGTCTCATCATCCCCTCCCGCTCTTCGTGTGGCAGAGGCCAGTCTTTTCCAAGACCCAAAGCAAAAAGAAAAAGAAAAGAAAAGAAAAGAAAAAAAGAGTAATTAATTGAGTAATTAATAACTTCACGACTATGGAATACAAGTGAAAACCTCCCTATAGTTTGTAATTAGTCGACATAACAGCTAACCCAACAAATCTCGATCCAGCAAAGAGGGAGATGAAATATAGGGCAAAAATAAAGTCAGGAGATACAATTAGAACAGATCAACAGACATGCAAAAATAAATAAATAATAATAATAATAATAAAAGAAAAATTTGCACAATGTTTAATATAAATTGATAATCTGCAGTGTGGTGAATATTTTGTTACGCCTGAAAGACCTAACTTTTAATAATAATAATAATAATAAATAAAATCGTACTTTTTGTTTGAAAGGTCACACAGCCCACAACTCAGGTTACAGACCTTCACTTCGTCAGACATTAGACTTAATTACAAATAATAATTTAAAATCAAAAGATAACCTAAAAAGTTGCTCGCCATGTTTCTAAAATATATATATATATATATATATAATCGTAGTTTTGTATATTTATTCATATTTTATCGTATTTATTGTATATCTTACCGAGTTCTTGAATTCAATTATGTGACAGTCACATGATTTGGCAAAATGATTTAAAAATTTAATTTTTTATTATGTGATACCTAAAATAATGGAATTGCCTTGCTTTTTTTTTTTTTTTTTGTTAACGGGTAGATTAATTTTCCCCTTCGGTCTTTGTCGTTTATCAGACCTTAATCCGCCAGAGGCTGGCGTGATGAGCAATGCACCGCTTGCCTTGCGCAGAGTTTTTATTGTTCTTTTACCGACGCCAGTGTGACACAGCGCACGCCCTTCCCCTCGAATCTTGATTGTCTGCGAGGCTCTGATGCGTCCCATGATCTGGGAGTCCTATTTGTCACACGCCTGGTCCACGATGTCTGATATAACAATTCCTTTTTTTTTTTTTTTTTTTTTTTTGCTTTTTTCATCCAATAGCTAAAAATAAAATAAAAAAACAAAGAAGCTAAACAATTCGTACGGTGACACTTCATAAATTTGGCCTATGAAAAAAGAATTTTGTTATGTTTGATTGGTGTTTTTCTTTTTTGAACAAATAATTCTCAATTATCATTATTTTTTCAAAAAAAAAAAAAAGAAGAAGAAGCTAAACAATTTTCACGTTTGATTGGCGTTTGCAATGTGCTCTTCCGATTACGAAGTAGAATTTTAACTGCTTTAATTTTATATAGACAGTTGCGTCGGCCAAAATTATTTATTCGGCGTCTTTTTGGCAATAAATGCCGAAGCAATTTCCCTTAGAGATTGTTATTATTCAATTAGTGAACCCACCAACGCCACCCTAGGAAATGAGATTGGCACCAGGCGGCGGCGGCAGCATAATACTGTAAATAATGTCGAAGTTTCTCTTATTTCACATTAAAGTTTAGATCATATGGCAAGATGAGAGGCCCGTTCTTTTGTCTACAGATTTTATTCTTGTTAATGTTATTTTAGAAGCAAAATTCAAAGTGCGCCTAATAATTTAAGAAAACTTGTCATTAAAATTCGAGAGGAAATATAGTCCTGATTGATAAAAGATTATATTTTTATTTTATTTTTTAATAAAATAAAAAATAAAGATGAAAACTTTTGTAGTTTTGATACAAAAAAAATTATGTATTTATATATATAACGCATAACAAAATAAATTGACTTACAAACAAAGTTTATAAGAATATATTGCATAGAGCGAAGAGTCTAGTTACTCTCACAAGAATGCATACTTCAGTATATATTTAGTTTTATTAAATTTTTATTTGAAATTCAAATGTAAAATTTTGTTTGAGGCACTATTAAAGGATTAAATAGTTGATATTATATATATATATGTCTTTTAAATGTACATTCAATTTCAATTTTATATACTTTGTTTGGAGGTTAAAATTCAAATTTTCATTTCTTTTCCACATAAGCAAAAAAGATTCCAAAATTTTGACTTTCTTTTAGAAATATTTTCTATGCAATAAATTTCATTGTGAAAAAGAGAGGAAAAGTAAAACCAATAAGACATGCGGATATTTTTTTCTAATAAATTTTTTGTAAATAACTTACCAAAATTGTTGATTTAAAACTTAAAAATGGATTAAATTTTTGCATTTTACGGTTAAAAGCCCCAAAAGTATTGTTAATCTTGCTTTTCCAAAATTGATCCCATTATTTTTTTTTTCATGTGGAATGACAATGTTGCCCTAATCCATCCGAATCGCCGGAGGATTTCCCTCTCTCTCTCTCTCTCTCTCTCTCCCTCTCCCTCTCTCTCCCCTCTTCATATACACCGCCGAGGGAAATTCCAAAAGTAATTAATTAATATTATTTTTTTCTCTTCTATAATAATGAAAAATTTCGTCCAATCACATCAATCCGAGGATTGGTTTTCCGTCCCTCAACCCAGATTTAGTCATCATTAAATGAAAACCTTTATTTCTCTAAGCCAACAAACCCATCCCTCCCTCTCTTTTATCTCTCTGCTTCTCTCTTTCTTTCCCTCTCTAGGGTTTCGAAAAGAAGTCCCAACAAACCGGGGCGGTAATGTAATCGTAGATAACGGAAACGAGTGTTTTTCTTGGTTTCTTGACCCCCGCGGTTGTGTCACCGGAAGAGCACGGCTTCTCCCTCCCGCTTAGTCGGCCTCGGTGTTTCCTGTTCTTCGTCTAGAAGTTGGCCTCAATTTCTTGCTAAATGATTCAGTTCTTGAACTCTTCTCATTGCTTTTGTTCTTTTTGTATCCGTTCTGGTTCTTGGACCGTGGGAAATTTTGCATAAAGGTTCAAGTTAAGTGAAGTGGTTTTGTATATGGTTAATGAGCTTCTTATTTCTTTTGCTGTGGAAGTTCATAATTTCTTCGTCTGTTATCTGCTAAATACAGCCAATTCAAGAAGGCTTGCAGCACTTATTTGAAATATTAATGGTTGTAAGTGCTGTCGGGTGGATGCTGAATGACAGTCACCATGGATTTGAATGTTTCGCCGCTACCTGAAGACGATGAAGAGAATTTTGAAGGACACGTAGAAGAATTCCATGCACCGGAAGAGCAGCTCGAAACTGCTGTTGAGACTGCACGACGGGTACTTCTGACCTTTGTCACTACTTAACTGTTCACTAGATTGCATGGTGAGTGAATTATGTTTTTATGAGGATAAATTGATAGATAGCAGTGGCATCTCATTTAGCATTTTCAGAAGAGTGCCCTTTGTGTTGGGACTGAGAGATCTGTGGAATTTATGCAACTATCTGGTTGTTGGGTGGTCATGGGAACCTCAAGCTTCCTTTGTCATCCTTGTAAGCTGATTTGGTTATAAATAGCTTCGACAATAGAAACTAACTTGAACTTCACAGTGAGTGGAATGAGGATATTGATAGTATTGGAATGTGCGTCTATAAGGTTCAATGACTTGGGATTGTTTCCTTTCCCCCCATGTTGTAATTTTTAGTGTCCGAAACTTGAACATTAGGTTATGAATTTGTGCATCTGAATGTGCTGCTTTTGCCTAACAATTCCATCTTGTAGATTTTCTTAATGCTTTGATTGTAATCTTGCGAAAATTAGTTTGATTGAATTGTTTTTGTGACAAAAAGTTTTGACAAGTAAGCAAGAGAATTTCTTTGTGACTGAAGCACACAGGATGTTGCATGCCTTTGGCATCTTTGGCATAGCCATAGAATGCTGCTCTGATATAACTTGGACTGCTACGGTAAATGTTACTATGTTTTTTGGATGGTTGTGTTTAACACTATGTTGAAGGAATGTTGTGTTTGTTTCACTTGTATTCTCCAGTGGAAGCCTATTAGATGCCTGATTGTTCATCGGCAAACAAATTATTTCTGTGAGATAATAGTCGATTTCATGATCTTGATCTCACTTGAATCGCAATCTCCATTTTGATCTCACAATTCTATACCTTGAATTTGCCTGCATCTCGACCTTAGTCTCAATATCGCTTTACAATTTTGATTTATTCATTTCTTTTTGCCCCCTTAGGGGATGAGAGTTAAGATATTGACTGCATGCATCTGCATTCATACTCAGCTAATGGTCTTGCATGTGTATTGAGTTAGGAGCGTGAAGAAAGACGTAAACGTTTGAGAAATGAACGCTCAGATGACAGATCTGTCCATTCATCTCAGCAACTGGTGCACGATCAATTCGTACCAAATAAACACTACAAGTCCTATGACAAAAATAAGTTACCTCCTGGTAGGTTTCATGCCTAATTGATCTATTCAGGAGTGGCTTTTAAATGTTCTTAACACCTATTCTACATATTGTTAATTTTGTTTATGTACTAACTGTGAATTTTTTTTAATGTACAAGTGAAGCATGTAAAGGTGGTTTTGTTGATTTTTTGGATTTTTTTTGTGATTCTGACTTGTTTAATGGTCAGGTTTATGAACTGTTGTACATTTAATGCTATCTTCAGAAGCCAGTTAAAATTACTTATCTCATATTGTCATAGTTTCTGTATCTGTGAATCTTCTATTGTGTAGTTAGAAAACTGGGTTTCCTTGTAGTACCTTTTGATACTTGAGGTTTTGGTCTTCTACCTTTTTGTCAATTACAGCTCAATCAAATATCTTGATGGTATTTTATTACTGGGTTGCATGATCTTAATGTGCTATGTTTATATCATTTGACTGTTTTTCAACCAAGTTGTTCTTCCCAATTGAAGGCTGGCTGGACTGCCCTTCATCTGGTCAGGAAATTGGACACATTGTTCCTTCTAAGGTCCCACTTGCTGAATACTACAATGACTATATCAATCCTGGTAAAAGATATTCTTTTAAACAAGTGATGAAAATACAAAAATGTGCGGGAAGAACAGTAAGTACCATGAACTTTAAGTTTCCTTTCCAGGTCCTTCCAGTCCTCTTATATCTATTTCCACCATCAGAATGATGAATACCATGTTGAGGATGTAATTATTTCATGAAAATCACAAATTATGTGGATCAGTTGCATTTCTAATTAGACAACCCAAATACAATGGCTGACAAGGATTACATTGCGATGCATTTAAACATGCACATGTAACCTTTTAACTTTGCTGACAAGGATTGCCTTGCTATGCATTTCAACACTTTTATGTCAGAGCTCTATTGGACTATTCTTTCAGTTTTTATTTTTTTCCCGTCTCAGCTGGGACTAGTGATTGATTTAACAAATACTACTCGTTACTACTCACCTTTGGATTTGAAGAAAGAGGGCATTAAATATGTTAAGGTAAGTTGTCATTATCAGCTACAAATTCGTGTTCAGTTTTTGACTTTTTACTGTGGTGTGGTAACTGTATACACTTAGGCAAATTTGTTTACTTAGATTCCATGCAAGGGTCGTGACGCTGTACCAGATAATGCATCTGTAAATAACTTTGTTTTTGAGGTATGCTTCCTTTAGGACACCTTTTCAATTTTCCCTTGTTGGTCTTCTTGCAATGTCAACTTCCTTTCAGATTGTTTTTGGATGTGCATGGGCATGCTGCTACTAGGCATAATTCATGGTCATCTGTTTTATGTCATGTGTTGCCTGTACTGTTTGATTGCTTCAGGGATTGAACCATGAGTTGCTTCTAATACTGCTATGGTAGAGCGTCAACAGAAACTTTTCCACGGGCATGTATGTTTGTGCCAGTGTGATATGGGTGTGCTTACATGCCTGGCATTACTTTTTTATTTTTTTACTTTGTCTCATAAATCATATCACCTCCTTGCAAGTCTTTCAAAAACAAAGAAAAAAAAAAGTAAATAAAAAGCCTCTAGTTTCATGAGAGAGCACATACTTTCACGAGGAATCATTTAGCCTACAGAAGTGATTGATGAGTGGTATATTTTCACTCTTTTATGTGATAGGCCACCCAATTCTTGTCTCGTCAGAAACATTCAAACAAGTGTATTCTTGTTCATTGTACACATGGATTTAACCGCACGGGATTTATGATGGTACATTATCTTGTGCGATCGTCTTCAATGTCTGTCACAGAGGTTAGTTTTTGATATCATTTTGGTAGCATCAATGTTGGATTTTTTTCCGTGAGCTATTTATTTTTAAACTTCTTTCTGTTACTTGCTTGAGTAGGCAATAAAAAGATTTGCTGTAGCACGTCCTCCAGGAATATACAAACCAGACTACATTGACGCCTTGTATGCATTTTATCATGAGAGAAAGTCAGAAATGGTTGTTTGCCCATCAACACCTGACTGGAAGAGATCTTCTGATCTTGATCTTAATGGTGAAGCAGTACCAGATGATGATGAAGATGGAGGTTCTGCTGCACAACCTCCACATTTGCTTGTAAGTGCAGCTTTTGATGGCTATTGTGGATGATAGTTTTCAGCTGTTGCTTCTGGTTTAGCCTAGATTTTATTACAGAAAATGATGTTTTGTGTTTTGGGGCTTGTATGTGCATCAATTCAGGAGAATCATGGTACGCCTATCGTAATGACAAATGACGATGTCTTGGGAGATGAAATACCTCTTGATCAGCAGGATCTAATGCGGCAATTCTGCTACCAAACACTTAAGTTAAATGTTCCAGTAAGAGTGCTTCTATGGCCTTTCTTTACACATTGATATAGCCTGCTGGTTCACATGGTTATGGGTTGATATCTTTAATGGGAATATTTTTGTGTCCCAATGTGATCTTTTTGTGGGGGTTATGTTTATGTGCTGTTGCACTAATGGCATGCATATTGCTTGCACATGTTGTCTTGATTATTGTCAACATCACTCTTAGATCTACCGTTTGATCCTATCTCATAGTGTTGTTTGTTCCTAAACGTGAAAATATTTTAACTCCAGTTCTCTCTGGATTAATCTTAAATGCGAGCATTTGATGTCTGTTTGGTGTTCTTCAATTTCAGTATATCTTTATTTGTTATGCTTCAGTCGCATTTGCTGATGTGAGATTTGTAATTACTATTGTTGTATTGCAGGCACGAGGAAACCCACAATTCCCAGGTTCCCATCCAGTTTCTCTCAACAGGTCCTATTCACATTTCCTTTGATATTACCATTTGTTATCTGTGTTACTTATGTTAGCATTTATGGGATTGTTTCTTTAACTGCACCTACTTTTTATTAGAACAATTGATTATTTGTTACTTAGCCATGTTTTGGCATTGACAAATATGGTGGAGCCATTTTTTGGCTTTTAAAACGGTAAGTAGATGCACTTTGTGCTTGGATCATCAATGATTATGGAAATGTATTTATTAAAACAAATTCTACCGGTGAGGAGACAGAAACTGGAAAGCTCCATGAAGAAAGGCCTTTCCATATGCGGTCAGTTTGTGAGACATAAAAGGCTGCTTCTCAGTAAAACAGGTGTAGTGAACGTGTGATGCTGTGATCAATGCATTAGATCTTTTGTTGGGATCAGCTGATTCTGTTATTTATGATAAATAAGTCAGAGCACACATATAAGATGACAAAAATTAATCTGGACATGTTTTCATATTAAGTAATCTTCTGCTAAGAATTGAACTATGGAGAATGGTATAGGTAATATTTTGTTTCCTTTCTCACTAAGGAGCAATAACCTTACAGGGAGCGTAGCTATTCTAGTTGAAAAATAAAATAGAATCTACACAAAAAGGGAGAAAATTGTAAAAGTTCAAAAGGCATTTCCTTCAAACACCCCCCACCCCGATATATAGTTTATAGACAATAGGTAACGGGGGGAAGTGTCTGTTGTCACTCATCCCTAAATTTGTTTTTTCTTGGTATGTGGAATGAATGATAGACTATAAGTATGTTGTAGAATCAAAATGGTATAAGAGGAGATGGACCATTTTTGTTGCTGTGTGCATGCCATTTCCCACTTCTTTTTGGGATTTCATTTTCAAATTTTAAGGTGGTTGGTTGCTGTGGGGTGATCGTCAACCCCCTACTCTGGGGGCAGTGGTTGGGACTCAAGAGAGCAGTATTTGAACATAGTTTGTGTGTTTTCAGAGATCCAGCTTGTATTACCGATGGAGCTGCTACAACTCATTTTCTTTCAGTTCTTGGTCTTGCAGTGCTTGAATTTTCTGAATTTCCTGTTATGTGGTTTGCAGGGACAATTTGCAGCTGTTGAGGCAGCGGTATTATTATGCGACGTGGAAAGCTGATGGAACACGATATATGATGCTAATTACAGTGGATGGATGTTATTTAGTTGATAGGAGTTTTAATTTCCGAAGGGTCCAAATGAGATTTCCTTGCAGAAGCTCAAATGAAGTATGTGTCTATGTGTTTCTTCTCTTAGGTTGGTTTTGGATGATGGGACTACACCTAATAATCCTTTTGCACGTATTATGTCAAACACACATTGTTGTTTCTTTGACAAGGCTGTAGCTGATATGGCCCACCACTATACTTTGCTTGATGGGGAGATGGTTATTGATACTGTCCCGGACTCACGGAAGCAGGAAAGAAGATATCTTATTTATGATTTGATGGCAATTAATCAATTCTCCGTCATTGAGGTTGGTTTAAATAATGATTCATGACAAATCGTGTAATATTTGGTCTTGCTGCAGCTTACATATTCAGTATGTATAATTAGTATTCCACAAAATTCTCTGATTTGTATTTATGGAAGAAAACGGAGCATCCGTACCCCATTGTTTGATAAATGACTTGCCTCCATGTTATCTACATGATCATTTACTAATCAGAGCATTGGTAATTGAAAAAATCTGTAGCGGCCTTTTCATGAGCGATGGAAAATGCTGGAAAAACAAGTGATCGAACCTCGGAATTATGAACGCCAGAATATATACCAGAGTAGGAATCCGTATTACAGATATGATCTTGAACCCTTCAGGGTAAGTATTGGAGCCAAAGTGCTTCTAACCGTGAACCCTGGTCATCTTTTATTATGTTAGCAAATAATTCATTCAATTTGTATGCAGGTGAGGAGGAAGGACTTCTGGTTACTTTCAACTGTTACGAAGCTACTGAAAGAATTTATTCCAAAGCTTTCACATGATGCAGATGGTCTCATTTTTCAGGTGATTTGGATTGCATGGTATGGGAAGATAATCATTATAAGATCGTACACCTGTGAAAAATTTGCTCCATTTATGCATGGGAGATTTTGTGTTCCATTAAACTTTTGCACGAAGATTTTTATGCTTGGTTATGTTTCTTTTATGCATTTTAACTGAGCATTTCCTTGTCATTGAATTTTTGTCCTTATGAATATCTCTTGCCTGCGAAGACACATCTTTGCTGATTATCAACTTGTTTCATCATTTGATTGTTGTGCAAGGAGTGGTGTGATATTTTAATGCAAAAGTTGTTTCATCATTAGATTGTGAAGTTATTTAGTTATTAGTTTGGGAAAATGAATGTTTGGTTTTAATGTAGGGTTGGGATGATCCCTATGTTCCTCGAACCCACGAAGGCCTTTTAAAGTGGAAATATGCCTCAATGAATTCTGTTGATTTTCTATATGAGGTACTTCACCGAGAAGTTTAGCTCTTGCTTTACCTACAAGGCAGTCCTGATGCAAAGTTACGTGTCATAAACAGGTGGATGATGATGATAATCGACTTCTCTACCTCCATGAACGGGGCAGAAAGAGGTTGATGGATGGAAACAAAGTTGTATTTAGAGGTTTATGCTAGTTTCTTCTTCTCCTAGCATTTCAACAACATTCAGTGCTAACAAAATTTTAATAATTATGATATCTTGCAATTATAACCGTGTTTTAATTCTTACAAAGCCTATAAAATGGCAGACGGTTCAGATCCCTCTTTGTACGTGGGGAAGATTATTGAGTGTCTTTGGGATTTGGAGCAAGAAGTATGGGTCTTTATGCGGATCCGGATTGACAAATCTACGCCAAACGATTTCAACACCTACAAGAAGGTCCATTTCAGAACCATCTCTGAGATATTTGGACATGAATTTTGTGTGTGTGTGTTTGTGCTTGTGTCTGTCTCTGCAGAAGAATATGCTGTTTGCTAAATAAAGGTGCCTACTGAATCAAAACAGGTTATGCGTAGCATCAGGGACAACATAACTGAGGATGTCCTGTTGACAGAGATTTATGAGACCATTCGCCTACCCATGTATTCCGATAGGATAAACTGATAGTAAACCTCACCAGCATACAAATGCAGGAAGGCGTAGGTGACGGGTTATGGGCTGGTCAATCAATTTTCCACCATGTTTGAAGTGTTTCACTACCTGAACCAAGGACTCGACATCGGAGCTTTGACACTTCAGTGCACTGGTATTTCACTTGTTTACTTGGTCGAAGTTGGTATATACCGAAGCATATCATATAGAGAGTCACTGGGACGTAATTAGCTATCACCTTGTTTGAACCTCGTAGCATATTCTGTGCGGGTGAGTTGTATAGTCAAATGGTACAGTTGAAAAGCCTCTGTTTTAATCCTTCTTTGCCTTGTCCAGGTTACTAGAGTTAGGAGCAGGATCCCCGTGTATATTACAAATTTACATCTTTATGTAGTGATATAAGAGTTAACAGGTATCCACTAGTTTAGAGTCACACCCAATCCTCGAACAAGTGGCATTTTCCCCTTTTGACGTGATCTCAATATCATCTTGGCAACTGCAGCTCGGCATTTTTTTTTGAGCTTTGTCTCCATTTGTTCTTTACATTATCATTCAGGTAATCTAGTCCCATCCTAAACATCCCCTTCCCCCCAAAACCAATATCTGGGAATTGTAGAGGAATGCCTAAGTTCAGTCTGTGTGCCAACCCATGAAGACTCACCTGGATTGCTGTCTAATATTTTGCTCGAAGAAGCATTTCTGATTAAAACTGGGCATTCCTCTCTCTTGTTCTTGCGTCTCAAATGCTACATATTTGGCATCAAGGGGAGAATTATGAGGTCTTATGTTTGGTATGAATGAAAGAAAAGAAAGGGCGCTAATTGCGTGGGAGAGGACATTGGAGAAATTGTCCTTGTTTGCCTCTAGCTTATGTTTGGTAATGATATTGGAACATAGAGAGGTAAGTGTTCAAAAATTTCGGTTATCTCTTCTTTTCCTGTTGTCAACCTTCTTCACTTGTTTAATACACGAATAAAACTCTGTTCTGTTGAACTTTGTCGTTTCGTTGGTAGACACGAATGTAAATATTAGATTGTAAAGTGTCAACTTGATCAAATAAGAAGGTACAACTCTGCGGTTTCAAGGCACCGTGATAATTTGTTGTCCAAGTTAAAGTGATGATCTTCGATGAGAGTCTACTTTATGAGAGGGAGAGATGAACCCGGTTTGTGTGGTGTCCGGTTATCATCGTTCAAGGTACTTTCTTCAAACACATTGTTTCGGAAAATTCAAAGGAAAAAAATAAGCGGTGTGAAAGTCCAGTGTGTCACTCCAGGGGACACCTGTATGATTGCAAGTTAATTCCCCTCAACGGGGCTAATTTTCATTATAACCAAAAAAAAAAAAAAGGGGTGATGAAAATGATGATGATGACGACGATGATAATACAAGGGATTCTGAGTCCGACTTTTACCTGAGAAGGGAATGGCACAGCCTTGCGCCCTATCCAAAATTCGGGCATTTCAATATGCAAGAGACTTCGTAGGCAACGCCATGGGAAATAGATGGTACCCGTTGGGTCCCATTTGACCCACCCACCGGAACAGCGCGTGGCGTGGACGCTTTACCTGATGGTAAATCTGGAATCGTATTTGTTGGCTGGCAGTCACAATTAGAGTAAGTAACAGTGGCTGAAAACCGTGCCGGGCGACGAGCTCTCTCTTCTTCGTTAGTTGTTTTTAGCTAGCAACATTTCATCTTCCTCGCTCGGATTAACCGAAGAAAAATTTCACATGAAAGCGGCTAGGGTTTTCTTGATTTTCGTCCTTTTGGGCACTTGTATAGCGACATCCGTCGGCGGGGAGGACGGGGAGGACTCCAAGAAGAGTAAATTCCGGGAGCGGGAGGCGACCGACGACGCCCTTGGCTACCCCGACGTGTACCTCTCTCCGATCTCCAAATCTTCAACTATTAATTGGATCGTTCATTTTCGTGTAATTTGAGTGAACAGTTTTTTTGTTCAAAATACCGTGTGTGTGCAGAGACGAAGATGCGTTGTTGAATACGAAGTGTCCTAGGAGTCTAGAGCTGAGATGGCAGTCGGAAGTCAGCTCTAGTATTTATGCTACTCCCTTGATCGCCGATATCAACAGGTAAAAAGGTTTTTTTTTTTTTTTGGGAAAAAAACAACTTTGACTTGAAGTTATTCCTTGGAAATTTTGTTGACTCTAATCACTGTGGAGTTTTTGTTTGGTTTTCTTCTTTTTCTTTTTCTTTCTTTTTGTTCTTTTCCGTTTTAGCGATGGAAAACTTGATATTGTAGTTCCCTCTTTCGTTCACTATCTTGAAGTTCTAGAGGGCTCCGATGGAGACAAAATGCCTGGTAAGTTTTGAGTTGGCCTTTTTAAGATTTTGGATCTGATGAATTGAATCTGTTATGTGTTTAGTTTGGCAACAAAATTATTTGGATGTGATGGAACAGTATCTGTCTGATAGTTTGAGTGATGGAAATCTGAACTGGTTTTAAATGATGTTCATGTTAGGTTGGCCTGCGTTCCACCAGTCAACAGTGCATGCCAGTCCTCTCCTTTATGACATTGACAAGGATGGGGTGAGAGAAATAGCTTTGGCTACCTACAATGGAGAAGTCCTCTTTTTCAGGTATTTTCCCCTTGGAAGATAATCTGCATGGATGATGGGGTGTCCGGTTGTTGCATGATCTAGCTACTTATGGTCTTGTTGAGTTGGAGTTTGGTGCCACTACTGATGTTTGTGTGTCAATCTTAGGGTATCTGGCTATATGATGATAGAAAAACTAGAGATACCTCGTAGGAAAGTTAGGAAGGACTGGTATTTGGGTTTGGATCCTGACCCTGTCGATCGTTCTCATCCTGATGTCCATGATGACCAGCTTATCTTGGAGGCTGCTGAAAAGAAATCAGCATCCCGTAAGTTTCTGCCAAATCAAAACACTTTCACTGTCTATTTTTCTTCTTCAATCTCTTGTTTGGCTATAGCCTTGGAGATGCCATTCTTGGTTAGATTTTACTTCATTTTTGTTTCGGTATTCATGATAAGGTTATGATGGGATTTAATTTCTATTTAATCTTATTTATTTGTTGTCTCTTCTTTGGGTACATCAGAAAAAAATCTACTTGTCTCGGTTTTTAAATCTATAATGTGCTTTAAAATGCTGAAGGGCAAAGCCTTAAAGGATGGAATTGCAAAAAAGTCACATGTGTGCTGGTGATTCATTACATCATTTGATATTAGTGGTCACACAGGAGGCTCCCTTCAGCCAGCTGACACCTAGATGCTAGGCTTGCTAATTGCAGAGTCACTCTTTTCTTGAGGGGAATTCAAAAGGGCCAACAGATTTGTGAATTTGCGTGGTAATAAAGGCATTGTAGTTATAGTGTAAGCTTACCATGTTTGTAAATGATGACTGTTAATTTACAGGAACGTCTGGAGGCACTCATGGAAGTGCACCTAAAGCAAACACTTCTGATGGAACTACACATGGACGCACACCTGAAACAAACATGTCAGTCTTTCCGTCAACAGAAGATAACCATACAGCCAGTGGATCCCTTACAGAGAACGAAAAGAAAAGGAATGAGGGTCCAACAATGGCAAATATAAAACTGCCCACTAGCATCAATAATTCTTCTTCAAATAATGGTTCAGTCGTGGTCAATGGTACAGAGAATGGAACAATTAATTCTTCTTCAAATAATGGATCAGTCATGGCCAATGGTACAGAGAATGGAACAAGCACTGGCAGACGACTTCTGGAAGATAGCAATTCAAAGAATTCCCAAGAAGGTAGTACAGAATCCAAAAAAAATGAAAATGAGGATGCTCGTGCAGCAACTGTGGAAAATGATGGGGGGTTAGAAGCTGATGCAGATGCATCTTTTGAATTATTTCGTGAGAATGATGAGCTAGCTGATGAATATAGTTATGACTATGATGATTATGTTGACGATTCTGCATGGGGAGATGAGGAGTGGAATGAACCTCAGCACGAGAAATTGGAGGATTACGTAAATATTGACTCACATATCTTGTGCACTCCTGTAAGTTTATACCTCAGCTACTGTTAGCACCTCAATAGATGGATTCTTGAAAGATTCTAGATGACATAAAATTGTTGCACTTGGATGAATGCTGTTGTCTTACTCTCTCAGGTCATAGCAGACATTGATAATGATGGTGTATCAGAAATGATTGTTGCAGCTTCATACTTCTTTGATCACGAGTGAGTTTTCTTTCATGGTGGCACAGCCCATGTATTTGTAGTTCTCTTTATTAATAGAAATACAGATCAGTTGACAGCAGGGTTTAAATTTCCTTGAACAACTTCTTGGTATATTGTCTTGGAAGTCAACTTTTTCACATTCTAAATAATAAGGTTCCATATTTATGTGCATTGCTTATGTTATTGTAAAATGGACAGGTATTATGACAACTCAGAGCATTTGAAGGAACTGGGTGACATAGAAATTGGGAAGTATGTTGCTAGTTCCATTGTTGTATTCAACCTTGATACAAAGCAAGTTAAGTGGTCTAAAGAGCTAGATCTAAGTATGGATACTCAAAACTACCGTGCATATATATATTCTTCACCCACAGTGGTTGATTTAGATGGTGATGGCAACTTGGACATTCTTGTTGGAACCTCATTTGGGCTGTTCTATGTCATGGATCATCATGGTGAGTTCATTGTAAATTAGTAGATTCTGGATTTTTGTGCATGGTAGCAGACACTGTCCCTTGTCCTAAATGCATTTTGTCCTCAATTGCTACTGGAAGCTGCCATCAGTTGGCAGACATTCATTTCATGCTTCACAGGGATTTTGTTATTATTACTGCTACTCAACTCTGTTTTCATGTATGCTTTTTACTTTTTCTGAGTTAAGAGTTTGCAACGTTTTTAATGCATTTGATTATCTTGTAGCTTTATAGGTCAATTTATAACAGTGTTCCTTGTTTGGTAGTCTTCCGGGAGAATTGGATACAGTTTGAAAGATGCATTGTTTGTATATGTTGAACCTATTGCATGGTTCCTGGATAGTTCAGCGCCCTTATATGTTAACTCACTAGGTTCATGTTCATAATATTATTTGTTCAACTACATTTCATTTGGATACTTGATTTCACTTTTTCAGAGGAAAGTTTGAAGCTAAGATTTGCTGTTTCTTTCAGGAAATATAAGAGAAAAATTTCCTCTTGAAATGGCTGAGATCCAAGGGGCTGTAGTTGCAGCTGATATCAATGATGATGGAAAAATTGAACTAGTAACTACTGATACCCATGGAAATGTTGCTGCATGGACTTCACAAGGAAAAGAAATCTGGGAAAAGCATCTCAAGAGTCTTATTTCCCAGGTTAGTTGCACTCTCACTCACTCTCTCTCTCTCTCTCTCTCTCTCTCTCAGAGTTATGGTTCCCTAAATGTGTGAACGGAAGCAATCTACTGGTCTTTCTCATGCAAAAAGTGCTCGAGTTATTTGTGGAGTATACTGTTCTCCCATCAGAATTACAGAATTGGATGTGATGATAACTTTACAGTCTGTAGTTTAGGTAATGTGCCATGATTAGACACAACCAAGCATACACTTTCAATTTTACAAGGTAACTTTTTGTTTGATACAAAAGGAGAACAATTTTAATGTGATGCTTTTGAACAAAAGATTCTCTTGTAATGCTTTGTGATATTTTCTGCAGGGTCCAACTGTAGGTGATGTTGATGGTGATGGCTATACTGATGTTGTAGTTCCAACTATATCTGGGAAAATATATGTCCTTAGTGGCAAGGATGGTTCATTTGTCAGGCCCTATCCATACAGAACTCATGGGAGAGTGATTAATCAAGTTCTTCTAGTTGATTTGAGTAAACGAGGAGAAGAGCAGGGGACTCACTCTTGTGACAACATCCTTTGATGGTTATTTATACCTTATTGATGGACCTACATCCTGTGCTGATGTTGTTGATATTGGAGAAACTTCGTAAGATACTTAGTCTTTTATACTGTGAGTTGTCTCTCATCCCTTATATTATCTAGTCATCTGAGACATGGATATCTGCATTGAAGGTATAGCACAGTTTTGGCGGACAATGTTGATGGCGGAGACGACCTTGATCTTATCGTTACAACAATGAATGGAAACGTCTTTTGCTTCTCAACTCCTTCTCCCCATCATCCCCTTAAGGCAGGATTTCTCTTAAACTTGTTCTGTAGGTGTTTTCCTATTCTGGCCCCCTTGCACATTTCAAATTACATATGATGCAATTTCAGGCTTGGAGATCAGGCAATCAAGGAAGAAATAATGTTGCAAATCGTTACAACCGAGAAGGAGTCTATGTGACCCCTTCATCAAGAGCTTTCCGTGACGAGGAAGGGAAGAACTTCTGGGTTGAGATTGAGATTGTAGATAAACACAGATTCCCCTCTGGGTTCCAAGCTCCATATAATGTAACTGTAAGTTGCTTCTTCCTACTGCAGCTCAACAGCTAAATAAAATATATAATGATGGTAATCAATTTCAGTTCGAAAATTGCAGACAACCTTGTTGGTTCCTGGAAACTACCAAGGTGAGAGATGGATAAAGAAAAGTCAAACATATGACCGTCCAGGAAAATATCGGATAAAACTGCCGACGGTTGGAGTAAGGACTACAGGAACCGTTTTGGTGGAGATGGTCGACAAGAACGGTCTTTATTTCTCGGATGACTTCTCCCTTACATTCCACATGTATTATTATAAGCTTCTGAAGTGGCTTCTGGTCCTCCCAATGATTGGGATGGTCGGCGTGCTTGTTATCATTCGTCCGCAAGAAGCCATGCCTTTGCCATCTTTTTCCCGGAACACCGACCTATGACTCCATTTCGGAGTTGAAATTTGAAATTTCCTCAGTAAGACCACATTAGAAACTCAAGGTGGTGAAGAAAAATTTGAGATCGAATGCAATCTTCGAGGCCATTATTAAATGTGGATTTTGAGCTATTCTGGGAATCAACAGGGTTTTAGCTGGCGTATTGATTTCCTCCTATTTTAGGTTGCCGAATGTGCGACGGCGAAACTTGTAACATAATCATGTTTGAGTGGTGTAGTGGATGCCTTATACGGAGACAATAAGATGGAAGTTAGTAAATTCGTCTTTTCCCAAAAAAAAAAAAAAAAACAAAGAAAATTTTCTTTCTTGGAGTTGCACAGGAAGGAGGTGCCACATTCCTCATCTCAAGAGGTTTGGGCGGTCCAATCTATAACGGCCCGTGTAAGTGGCGCGCGTCGCGCGGATTAACACGATAAAAGTTAACTTCGATCGAAGGGTAACTTTGTGACAAATCTCCCTTAAAACGACGAGGGACGCAGCCTCGTACTTCTCTTGCACGCAGCCACACTTCCACGCGGACCCAAGTACTGCTGTGTCAATAAAGTATCTTCGTGCGTGAAGATTTCCACTCTACAGTCTTACAATTAGCATTTATTCACTATTAGAAATATTCTGGTCGACAAACAGGCGACGTTCCTCAATCTTTTGAAACCCATCTTTCCTTTCTTTCCCTGAGTTCCTTGCAAGTAGCAAGTAACTCGAACCGATTCGGCAATTGGCATGCTCTGCTCTTAATGCGCTGCTTAGCCTTAGCATTCACCATCGACAATCAGCGTTGGTGGACAGTCAACTTCGTCGAGCCACGGGCATACCCGTCATACAATTGGGTATGCCCGTACCTCCAACATAAAGCCATAGACTTCGTTGTTGTGATCTGCAGACGCGGTAGTTTCCAAATAGCTCAGTTGAAGAAGACATTTTACTGTCGTAGTGGATGGAAATCGCAAAAATATGTGTCAATTCTTCGTAGAACTCCGCTCAAACATTTTGGAAATAGACGCAAATAGAAATGCCTTCTATCAATCCGTTGAATCCAAGAATGTTTATGAAAATTTTCTGTGGTTGAACATGTTTAAGAACAAGAAAAAGAGTGACAAGTCGTAAAGGGGCGGGTTCCATAAGACATTAAAGCACTCTAATTGCAAGATAAAGATTATCAGATGATCACAACGGACGACTCTCGCACCATGATCAATAGCTCTGCAACACAGGCCTTTTCCCGAGCCTCTTGATCTCTCTATCCATTTGACCGGTAAACATCAATCCAAACATCTTGAAATCACACAAAAAAGACCAAACCGGATGCCCAAAAGTGGCGGGAATGTTACCTTCCACGAAGAAATGGCTGCACCAAGCGAAGCCATACCCAAGTAATGGCACAAAGAACAGAAACCACAGATTGAAGATTAACGAATATAACAGACACATAATACTCGCAACTGTGCCCACAAAATGCCAGCGCCTTGTCGATTGTTTCGAGTGTTGGGTCACGTAGAAAGACCAGAACTCTTCCAAGCTCCTGAAATTCATACCTCAGCAGAGAACCAAAAGAAATTGAAAAAAAGAAGAAGAAAAAAAAACAATTCAAGATTGCTTTGCCTTGCCGCAACCCCGTGGTCAAAAACTTGATTGTTAGATGTGATCTAGAAAACCCAAATAAGAAATAGAGCCAAAAATCTTATCTGGGTTTTGACTAGCTGGCAATGGCAGAGAGATTTAAGTTTTGTGGGAAGGTGGGAATGATTCAGAGTTGAATGATTGCTGGAAAGGCAACTCAGATTTATGTGGATGGGGTTGACCGCAAGTTTCCGAGATGGGATTACGTCGGCAACTTCTTGATTCAGGAATTGCTTCTTGGTACTTTCGATGTGATTGGAGATCCAACAAAGGCGCAAACTTAAGCTGGGGGCGTCGGTTTTGAGGGGTGAGTAGTTGTCTGATCTCATATAACTTCCGTGGAGAAATCCACCACAACTCTTATCATTTTAGGATAAGTATTGTGGGAGGACAATTTATTTTACTTTTGGATCAAAAAATTAATAAAAAAAGATTTTTTTTAAACAGGTAATGCATGGTTTGTTAGTAGATAAACGTGTCACATTCTCCACAAGGCTTTCTTGTTTTTTCAGCTTCTCATTGGCAGCCGACATAGAATTTTCATTTACGTAGGCTTTCTCGATGGCTCAAATATGACCACAAAGGCATCCGCGTCATATGAGTGGTGAAGCGATACCCAATTTTATATGCTGTTCAATTGGAAAAAAAAAAAAAAAAAAAAAGGGAACTTCTCACGCTAATTTTTTCTTTTTCCCTCTCGCATCACTGAAAATTCTTCTGTTGCAGTTTGATTCATTGTTGTGAACAAAATAGTGAAGGAATTACTTATGTGCCAAAGGCACCGCAAAGAATAACCTGTACAAGATCAATTTCTCCACTCTCTGCTCCGCGTCTGAACAACTGACCAATAAAAAAAAAATCCTGCCAACTTATGTTCAACGGTCTTCCTTTTCCACATCAATCTGCACGATGCAACCTAATTACATGATTGTGCCTTGTTGATACGTCGTTAACGTCGAAAATGAGTCTAGAAAACTCTTTCTCCTGTAGCATACAGGTTCCAAAATATAGCGGTAAGCAAATAAAGCCCGGCCGTGAGAGTGAGGAATGCCTGGAAAGACCCCAGCCACTGGACAAAATAACCTGTTCCGATAGTGCTGATTATTGCTGCTAGTGTCCCAGCTGAATTCGAAATCCCTGTATTATACAAATTATCAAAAGTTTAAGCCAAACAAAACCAAGAGAAAAATTGTTGTCCTCATGACCCAAAAAGAGAGAGAGAGAGAGAGAGATTGTTCTCCAATCATCCAGTTTTAAACCTAGATCAGGATCCAAGAACCTACCATGGAGAAATCCTGCATACCGAGGTGCTATGTCCTGATCACCAAAATAACCAAAAGTACATCAACATACTGATGATATACACTCCAAGAGCTTCAGCGAGTTCAGCTATAGAGCTGAGAAATAGGATGTTTTTTTTTTTGGAGATGGATGGAGCTTAGCTTACTTGCATATTGAGAAGAAAGCCAGCTTGGCTGAAAGAGCTCAAACTCAGGGCTGACGTGATGAGGACAGCTGCAATAGCTGGTGTCTTCGCGTAATGTAGACAGAGCAGAGACACTCCAGGTCCTATGAATCCAATGGACTGCATATGTCCAATCACACATCAGTTTTCGTTGGCATAAAATTAGCACTGACAATCATAACTAAATCATAAATAGAAACTTCAAAATCAGTGTGTCAGGTGTGAGTTTCCCTATCAATAACGAGGATGCTTATTCAAGTGAGATGGAAACATAGATGGGCTTATCACCCTAGGATGGATGACTGATAGATAGATAACTTACCTGCATGAGCTTTCGGACTAATGTCACAGAGTAACCCGCCTTGATGAAGGAATCAGATAATGCTCCAGCAATGTAGCCAGAGATTGCCATTGTTCCCCATGGAACAGCACTAAACCAAGCCGCTTGCTTCAAGTTTACATTGAAAACCTGTATACATCAAGAGACATGAACTCTACCAATGAATATATTCAAGAGCCAGTTAACAGGGACACAATGCTTCCACATTATCAGCATAATCAAACATCCAAGGACTAATACTTACAGTCTTGAAATAGACAGGCATCCAAGACAGAAGGACAAAATACCCCTGTGATTTGAAGAATGTTGATTGTGTTAAGTGTTAACCAAAACTCAGGATTTACAAATGAGAGCAACATCATCTTAAGTTTCAAGTAATATAACTCACCCAGTTGTTGGTTATATTAGCTAAGATAATTGCCCATGATGGTAATTTTGACAGCATAAGGCGCAGTGGCGGAAGCTGCCCATTGCTTGCTGGAGAATCGGTTTTACCAGCTTGGATCAAAGCCAACTCTGATTTAGTGACAAAGGGACTCTCTCCAGGATTACTTGTGACACAACCTCCCCATGTTGTCAACCATAGCAACCCAAGAGAACCGAAGAGAATAAATGGACCAGAGATTCCAATGCTTGACAACATGATCGGAGTTAATAGAAAGCCAGCGACATTGCCAAGATGAAATCCAGCCATGGAGATTCCAACTGCACTTGCTCGCTCATTGCTTGGAAACCACCTTATGGCAAGTCAAAACATGTAGACATGCCTTTAGAACAGGAAGTATCAATTACTCTTTCCAATTCCATTGGATTGAGTGGCAGGGTATTATATGTCATTACCTAGATAAGAGGGTGTTCATGGAGGGCAAGGCAACCCCCTCTGCGAGTCCAAAGAAGGCACGAACAGCCAATAGGCTGGCAGTTGAGTGGTTAGCAGCCCATGGAGTGAGGAGGGTAGCTAAAGACCACAACGCCACTCCCCATGCCATTACTCTTTTGCCTCCATACTTGTCTACCAAAGCTCCTCCTATGACTGATGAGAAAATGTATCCCCATAGAAAGGATGACTTCAACCAACCAAGCACCCAAAAAGTATCAGTACCCAAAATGCCAATAGCATTTTATATTAAATTAGACTGGGGTTTGAGAATGTAACCCAAGTAAATATTAGCAAGCCGATTATTTTTTTTTTAAAGGCATGCCAATAACACCTAAGAAGTATCCTTGATGGACCAAATAAAGAAAAAGAATTTAATTGATCTCAATGAAACACCATACACTGATTAATAATTCAGGCATTTATTTTTAAAATTTTAAATTCAAATCTTGAGAGGGTGATTTGGAATTTGTAGAAGAACAAAAAAAAAAAAAAAAAAAGAAGCATGTTGCTTAGTTCACGAGTTAGTGAGTCTCTACAGAAACAAGAGAAAAAAAAAAAAAAGAAATGGTGGTGGGGGAAGATAGGCCCCTAGAAAGGTAGGTTGGAAAAAGTCATCCTATGTGGGCCAGCTCCTACAACTGGGCTCTATCGGCTGGACTTTTTATTGGTTTAGATGAGCCGACTTCTTTTTGTAACTCAGCCCACACTAATATGGGCCATGTGCTCTTAAAATTTTAGCCCGGGCTCATGCAGACTGTTGGGCCTACAACTCATATAATTGAACATCTAATTTTGGGCAACTGAAAACCAAGGTTTCGAGTTTTAATTATAATTAACGCCAATTAATTAGAAAAATAAGAAAAAAAAAACAACCATGATTCCTAGTGAGATGTTGGATGGAAAACAAAATACAGAAATCATGATAATTATGGCCAGTAAGTAAATAAAAGAACAAAAAGGACGCGGTGACGCAGGAGAAGCCCAAAGCAGCATGATCCACATGTGGCGGGCGAGTTGGGTGAGTGCATGACTTAAAACGAGGCCGCATTTAGCAATTCGGTCAGTGCAAAATGTGGGACCCGAAGCGGCGGCTTGCGTCGGTTTACCAAACCAATGAAGCGGACGCACGAACGCTACATTGTATGATTTCACAATCTCACCCCCAAAGAAAACACAACTTCGCAAGTTTACCCCTAAAAGAAAATAAAAATATAAAAATTCTTTAAGATTTTAGTTCTGCAAAGATTCAAGATTTAGCATGGGGTTTGGGTGGAGGATTCAAGATTTTAGTTGCGCACGGGCGGTGAAACGTAGGAGGAAGAGTCGGACCAACCAGGAGATAGGATTGCTCGTTGATTTACCTGAACGATGCCGAGGAAAGAACTGGACCAACCATGTTTGGTGGCGAGAGGAACAACGGCAACAGACATTACGACGCGGTCGGCATTGCAAAGGCACATGACACAAGCCGTTAAAGCCACCACCTTGAACCTCTCCGGCATGCTAGCAACCATTTCAGCCTCTTCTCTTCCTCCTCTTCCTCCCATCGACATTACCTTCTCTGTGCCCTCTGCCGTACACCTCACCGAGCACGCTTTCTGCCTATTGCCCTTCAAATGTCCCGCTGTCCATCCTCTTGGTTTTAATGAGAGCCCTCCCATTTGATGATGGCCTTTGCGAGGAATCCGGGCTCCGATCTCAACTGGGTTCTTCTGGAATGGATCAAATTTGACAGGGTGTTGAATGAACAAGAACAAGACTTTGGTGAAGAGCAACGGGGAACGGATACTGCAGCCATGGGAACAGAGGTAGAAAGATCTGCCTATGTTGCTGACAACAATATTAATGTAGCGTACGTTAACGGATTTTGTTTTTTTTTTTTTTTTAGGAACCAACGTAACGGAGATTTAATGTAGCGCACGATTGTATGTGCTTCCTGAGACGAGTTGGGGCTGGGCTCAATTGAGGAAGTTTGGTGCTCAGAAAAATTGTTTTGGGGGGGGGGGGGGGGGGGGTGGGGGGCGCTGCTCTTTGGGGTTGGTAAGAATTAAGAACTGAAAATGGGGGAGGCAAGAGACCTCGCTTTCATTGATGTTACACTTTCGACATTAGTGCCTGTATTATAGATCCATATCATTGATTTCTTATCTTGTTATGATTTTCCTGAAGACGTGGTTATTGGGTTTCTTTGAAATTAATGGAAATTAAAGTCTATAATACAATTATAACTATTTATTATGAAATTATTAATGAGAACTTGCTCGCAGGATTTAATACCACTTTTAGTTGAATTGGTTACTTGCAAGAATACCAAATCCGAATGAGTAAAACAATTTCTATGTGTGTCGAATTGAAATCCAAGAATTGTACATGGCTGACGACTACTACGTGACAACGAAGATGGCTACTGGTTATATAGATTTGTCATTACCCACCGTCCGTTTAGTCAAAATGTGGTAGCTAACCGGAGCATTCAGTTGCCTCCACGTGGCAAACCCAATGTTTGCCTATTGTTGCATATTTAATTGGGGAAAAAAATAATTGTTTCAAAAGTTTCATCGGTGAAGGATTGGACTTCCATTGTTTGCCGGTAACAGGAGCATTCAGTATTGTTTATTGTATCTTTGTAATCAGATTCTTTTTTTTTTTTTAATTTTAAATATTATTAAATGACTTTACTTGTAATTAGTCGAGTGTGTTCGTCCTTAAGTATAATTTATTACCAAGACGTGTCCAACTAAGTTGTCTCTTAAATTTTATACCAGTTTTATTCTTCTAGGAAATGGGTTATTCAAATCTAATTGCTAATTATGGCAAAGACATCGGTTTTTTCGCTTTAGTTTTTCATTTTTCTTCAACATACTAAAAAATCATCACAATCTAATTGCCGTAAAATGCGGCGTAAGATTTCAACACATATTTAGTCACGCAAATATCTATTAAGAATGGGATTGGGAAAGAAAAATGAGATTTGACTTTTTTTTAAGTCATAAAAATTGGCCCTACGTCTATGGTCACCCGTGTCAGCGTCAGGACACTGTTGGATGTTGCGGCGGACTAATTCGAGACGAAATGTGAGAAGGCTGCGCTCATTTTTGCCAAGCGGCTCCGAAAGGGTTTGGTAGTTGGTGCTAGCTAGTGCCAACCCCTCTGGGGTAGGTGACGCCTAACACCTGCAATTTTTTACTAAATAAGTTAGTTTTGTCAATTTTTATTTTATTAATTTGTGGTAGAAAATTTTTTAAGAGAATTAAGTATGCATGAAAAAAAAAAGAAATTGAACATACCAACAGAATTTTTTAAGATAAACAAATCAACTGAATCTTCATCAAATTAGTTCTTTACTAAATTTACTTTTGATGTTGTTATTGACGTCAGATTTCCCCTCTCTCTCTCTCTCTCTCTCTCTCTCTCTCTCTCTCTCTCTCTCTTTTTAAATAAATTGTCTTGTGAAAAAAAATCCCTATTTTTTGTTTCTCTTTCAATGCACAAAAACGTCAAAGAACAAGCAATCTAGTAAAAAAAAAAAAAAAAAAGGAAGAGAACGTGAAAATGGCATTAGTAAATATTATAACAATAAATTTTTAAAATTCAATTTTTTAGAAAAAGGAGGCAAACAACTGATTCACAATATCAAATGAACAATAAAATTAAAGACTGATGTATCAAACATTTTTTGACACGGCAATTCAATATCTAAAATATAAATCAATGGATGGATTACTGCCAAACTTAAATGATGTATAAGTTAACTATTTTAAAGAAATGTGGTAGACCTCAAAGTCTCAGGTTCGATGCTCCACGGCTTCTTTTTATTGACGATCATCTAGCACGTGCTCTAGGTTTCCATTCACAAAGTAACAAAAAATTCCTGGCGAGTCTGTTGTGGCCGGGCCAACCTCAACGCGGTCTTCAAAGCTGGTCCAACCGGCAACCACCACCTTCAAGGTCGCCAGCCAACCACCCATCCAAGTCAGGGCAGCCCAGAACTTCACCTATAAGCACCCATCCATACTTTCGAAACACATACTTTATTTTGTTTTGATTGTTGAGTTTAGTGATTGAAACTTTGTTTAATTATGTGAATAAGATAGATTAGGCAGGCATGGTTTGTTACCAATTCTTTCTACCTAATATGTCGTTTTATATAGTAGGTTCAGAAAAATAATAATTTTTATTGTTTCTAATTAAAAATGTAACATATTGCATACGGAAAAATGATAAAAGAATATAATTTTATCAACCAATGTTGAATCGGCTATTGTATTTTTTTGAGTTACGTTTCAATTGGAGTAATTGATTGGAATATATATATATATATATATAAACAAGGTGAGTTTATTTTTCTGGCTTACAAAGTCAATTTCATTCTTGTAAGTTTAAGAACAACATATATTCCTTGGAGACATCTGTCATTTTGCAGCCTTTTCCCGCCCCATCTATCTCCTCAATGTAACGGCTATTATTTTCAAAACCTTATTCGAAAAAACCTGTCTTTGTAATCGAAGTCCCTCCAATGAAGGGTTCCCCCTTTTCCCGGAATGAAACCAACTGGGAAGCTCAAAAAATCAGACAAATCTTCTAAGGTACGATCCTGATTTCCCAAGTTAGAGCCCTAATTCTCCGTTTAGTTCCCCAGAAACTTCCAAGTGGCCGATTTGGTGAAAATGAAGAAGCTTATCTTGGAAGTGGTTTGATTATTGACAACGAGAAACAAACGGATTGGCTTCTAATGTATCCGTGGCAATCGCACAACGCAAAAGGTCTCGCTGCATCTGCAGAGCCATTGAATGACTTCCCTTTTCTCCGTATTATTTATTTCTTATGTTTTCCCTTTTTTTAATTTTTGTTCGCGGTTTCTAAGGCGAGCATCTTGTTTCCGTTGGAGGATACATCTATCCTTGGATTGGCGGAAGGAGGTAAAAAAGGAGTGAGCTCTTTATCAAATGCGAAATTCATGGTTAGTATTAGAAAGAAACACTTAAAATTCTGGGCAATTGGATTGCCTCTAAGGACTTGCTTGAAGAAAATGACTGGGTCACTGGCCATACATGGCTCGCTTGTGGATCTGTCTTTTGGGGCAAGCCCATTTATAGCAGTCACATCTACAATTGTATAGAATGGTACGTTTGCTAATGGGATAACCTTGCAACAGATACTTTTCCTCTTTGTGCATTAACTGATATGGAGGTTGGTTTCTTTTGGCGATCCGACTAAGATGTTCAGTACATTGGGGTTTCTTGAATTGTGTTTGACGATTCATTCCGCATCAACTATTTACAGTTTTTTTGTGCCTAATAGATTGTGGCCTGCCCATAAGAATACCCCTGGACCTAAAGATAACTGGCTAATTATCTGTGTAGTTCATGATAGAAGTCAATATCTTTCATTGCGAAAGTGGGCTCAGCAGGCTGAATAGGCTGTTGGTCCATAATCCAGATACATTTCCGGACAATGTTAAGAATTGCCCTTTACTGGTTTGAATTTGGCTGAGCTGGGCGGTTAATATTATCAGTGTCTCTTTTAGATTTTAGACTTAACGTCTCGACCCATAATGTTTATATTAAGTGCAGTCCCTTAATACTAAATGCGAGTCTAAGAAGCCATAAAGAAATAAAGTTATACTTCAACAAACATCTTGAACTTTTGATGTGATGACAACCACTTCATCCTAACATTTTATTATGGGACTTGTGAAAGGTCGAGCTCTTTTTTTCGTGAATATTTGGATGCTCATAGAGAAAGGTTGCTTTCATTAGACATATGTGAGCATGTGTGACAACAGGGGAAATGTCATTTCTTAAAGTTGGAGAGCTGGGTATAGTTGTCTAAGTGGCAAAATAAAATTCTTCAATACATGTTATGGATGTTATCTTTCTGTTTGATTTGGCTTGTTCTTTCATAATTTTCTCATCTTAATTTCTGGTTGAAAAAGGTTTTGCATGGTCTGCATCCGGAAGTCTCATTGCTTGTGGATGTTCTAGTGGCATGGTGAAACTCTTAATAATCGGGTCTCTGAGAGATGCTGGAAGTATGCTATTTCCAAGGGCCAAAAAATTTCAAGATGAAACTGAAACAGTTTGCTCTGCAGGTACATTAGAAAGGATTTTCGATCTTTTTGTAACCTGACTGATGCTATCGCAATTGCTTGTCAATTCTTTGCCTTAGAAAAGTGACGTAAATGGGGAAATGCCAGGGTTTGCTGATTGGGGCCCAACTTGGAAGAAACCATGAATGCAGACAAGTACGTGGAGGAGGAGAAGAGTAATAATAGTCTGGATTCCGGAGGCAGTAAAAACTCATCATTTTGTGAAATGAACAGTATTTGCGAGAAATGAAAAATCATAAATTGCTGGGGGAATACCCATTCTCCAAATGCGCTGGCAGATCGAGTCAACCTTTTGCTCGATTATGGGCCAAGGTTGTAGACCAACCTATTGATCCAAAACCAAGAACAAAAGAGAGCCCAAAATTCAACCCACAAGGACGTGTCCCTAAAAAAGGCCTAAATGCCCAATTAAAGCTTCTTTGGAATTCTAACTCTCAAAAAAGAATTTATGAAAATAAAGAGAATTATTTTATTATATAAATAAATTACAAGTAAATAAATTAGTGAGCATAATTTTTATGGCAGGGAAAGTAATCGGGAGCTTAATTTGAAGGAAAGAGGGAACTTTTGGGTCCAGACCACTTCTTTCCAATAACAAATCGCGGGGCTTCGCATGCTTCAGGATTAAAAAAAAAAAAAAGGGAAGGAAAAGGGCAAAGGCCATATCTATCGCATTTGCTGTCCTGCACCATTGAAAATCATTTCCACTGATGATTTTCGTGCAATTCTAATATAAATCTGCTGGCCTAAGCTTCTTTTTAGTGTAGATATCAAAGCATGTCAGCGAAGAATGTAGCTCTCCAGACACTATAGTTACCTCATAGATATGAGGGATATCTGTGAATCCCCGAGGAGGTGTGCCTGGAAACTATGCTTTTGTATGCCTCTATTCCTTTGTCCTGCTTTAGTAACATGCCAAACTCTAAATTCTTCTTTCTCGGGATTCCTTCCCTCTACGTATTCTCCCTTTCTTGGGATTCATTCACTCCACGGGAATTATTACCGCGAGTTTGTCCAAGTTTGTCCAAGTTATGATGGCTAATACTATTAGGATATAGAATTTTAAGGATTTTTACCGACCCACTAAGAAGCTGCCTCATGTGTGGCCTAGCTGGCGATAATTGGACTAATGATGTTGGCCATTCTAGTCGCTATGAGGATGCATCTAATAGCGGACCTCTTTCTGAGTACAAGCTTATGCAGAAGTCCATGAAATTACAAGACTTCACAAAGACCCCGGTGGAATGTTTAAACTGATTTACTAGCGGGAAGACATCAACACAATGAAAAGATGCCACAAGGAATGACTTGTTTCGCCGATAGGGAACAACCTGAGTTATGCCACTGTTGTACACTGGGCAATTTTCCATATATATGTATATATTTATATTTATTTATTTATCACGAGGCAAAAAAAGAAAAAGTTTCCAGTGTAGACCGTAGTACCGCGTAAGCGCAAAAATCCAACTCATAAGAATGGGGCAGAATGTGAACAAAGTTTTTGTGCATTGGCACGCTGCGTCCAAAATGGGGCCTCCGTTAAGTGGACCATCATTTTATACATTGTTTTTAAACCGGGAAGATGAAAAGGAAAAGCGTCAGAGTAATACGTTGCTGTATGACACTGTGGGGTAAAGGGGCTCAATTAGATTGTCCTTTTGCGTTCATGTTTCCTTTGTAATGATGACCTTATTTTTTGCTTTTAATTAAGTTGAATGGCTGTTTGCACATTGATTTGCTTTTCAATTTTATTCTTCCACAAAAGACGAGAGAAGAAATAGGCAAAGAACAACTTTAGCTGCTCACACATTGGTTGTGCAATTATGGACAATAATGTTTTTAGGCTTGCAGTAAGACAACATTATTTGACATAATGACTTAGGCGAAATTTGTGGAATCTACTGATGCGCGTGTTTTAACATGAAAACTTAGCAGCTGTATGCATCACAGAAAAAGGGAAATTGTATCGGGATAATGAGTTAATAACGATGTACAGGAAGAAGACGTAAAACTTTCTCTACATATAAGGTTAATATCCCTTTCTTTTACCGTCATGGTTATTACCTTACCTCTGTTTTCCGTGTGTGTTTTTGTTTTTGTTTTTTTGGTGGGAAGTGGGCTTAGGAAATAGGAGTTGGGTGGCGTGGAAGCTTATCTTCTTGTTTTCATTGAGAAATGAAATAAATAAATAAAAGGGAGGAAGAAAAGCTCATTCTCACTGCATAAAGCTTCAGAGTTCAGTGGGACAAAAACAACAAGTCGACCCCCCGAATCTTCAGTTGTTCGCAAAAGATCAGGAAACAAGCTTTAAAAATTGCCTCCCCAAATCTAATCCTAATCTTTTGTTTGCATGCTTGCACAGTACTAATCGGCTCCTTTCCATGTCATCAGTGGCAAAAACATTACGCACAAGAAGCTACCGTTTCAGATACTAGCCTCCAGTGGCTCAGAAATGTCCCCATGTAACTCGAGCCATCAATGTCATGCCTTCTAATGGATTTACCCATTTGAGTACCCTCCCCCTCGCTTGGGTTGGAATATCCTTCGTGTTGGATTAATCTATTGGCGCAACGATCAGTTGGTGCTCGAGTGTCAGAATCATCAAGCCTACAGGACCCCCTTAGTGAAGCTAATTGGAATTGCAGATGTATAGGATAGAATCTTGATCACAATACAGAAAAAATTAATATAATGTAATTTGGTGAAGATTTTAATAAATTAAAAAAATTTAATATATATATATGCATTGAACGAAAAATATACCCCATATTATATTATTGCATAGTCAAATTCATAGCAAAAAATATAAGCTCGGATTAGCAGGAAATAAATTTGAAATGTTATCTTTTCTTTTTCTCGTTCTGAACTGTAGAAAATGAAAGAAAAATCCGGAAAAATTACGCTAGTTAAGCGGCCGTTCTTTTATGAGATGGCATCGCATTAGTGGCCACAAGTATCTACAAGACATCGTAGATTGAAACCACTAACACCGACGACTTAAAGCAGGAAGTACTCCAATGATTGCTATGTGAAAAACACGCTGATGGTCTAGTTTGCCATTGCTGAAGCATTTTGGTGGGGCCACGTTGCATTACAATAGCTTCGGGAAAAAAAACAAAAAACAAATTATGCAGAGAAAAACACATATTTTGATATCGTGGATAAAGTTGTTGCAAAACAGTAACTGTTTATGTTTGGTACGTAGGTGGAAAAGGACTTGGATATGGGATCGTTGAATCGGGGCCTCAGACCACTTGGGGAGAATATTTGTCTCAAATCTTTATCTTTCCTACTTTGATTGCATCTTCGTTTTCGCTTTGGTTGTAAGAATTATGTGAACAAAACAAAACCCTATAAAGACAAACTCTGGAGAGAATTGGACATAAAGAGAAGCCCTTAACATACCCCATTAATTGTTTGTTTTTTTTTAATTTATTTAAAATTAAATTAATGAAATGATTTTGACAAAACTTAACAAAGGACAAAGGCCGAGGACAGGGCCAACGAGTGTTGTGTTGCCTGTCAAAACACTGTCAGGCAGTGGACACTTCTCTTCCTCATTCTCTCTCTCTCTCTCTCTCTCTCTGCATCGACCCACACACACGCGCGCGTACACAAATTCACACATGCACAGGCACAAATTCACGCTGTATTGCGTATTCATATTCTCGTCTTATTCCATGGACATGAAGCAGCTTATAGCAAGAGCGATTTAATCATTTATTGGGACGTCTCCGTGACGCGCAACCGAAAGTGCAAGTGGACCCATTGGAGACACCTCGACTTAGCCTTATGAGTCGTGTAGTAATTAGTATCCTCCTCGCTGCCACTAAAGCCGCCGGGTTTATCTCGTGACTCAGCGGCGGGGCCTTAATGTCATCACTCTCTTTGTTCTCCATACTGATTTTCCCATCACTAGATCCTCATTGTCTTTGTCCTACTTTATAAATATAGGCATGCGCGGCACATCTAGAAGGAATTACATGTACCGTAAACCGAAAAAAAAAGAAGAAGAAGAATTCCATGTACTGTACTCTTCGCATCTAATCAAGTTAATTAACGGGAATCATACAGAAATGCAGCGTAGCTTTGGAAAATTATGCAATTCAGGCAAAGCAACCGTGTATTTTTGTTAGTAATCCATGTTTGGAATTGTAGGTGAGTTTTGATGTTGTAGATAACAAAATATATTTGCGAACTTTATTGTTCACAAACAAAATTAATTATTTGATAATTGTTTGTAGTATTTTAAAAAGTAAAAATTTTCTAATAAAATAAAAAAATACAAATAAATTTTTGTATGTAGTTCAAATATAATTATTTCACATAAAAATAAAATTATTATATTAAAAAATCGATAAATTATGATGCATTTTAACAAATTTTTCATTGTACTAAATTGTTGTATTTATAAAATATAAATTTAAACTATAATGTACTTTTATTAATTATAAATTTTATAATTTAATAAACATTAATAAAATTACATTGACTCAAAATATAGATTTGTAAACTAAGTACATTTCTGGATACATCCATTATAAATTATATTATACTTAAATTATTTATTACCCAATTTTCTATATTGTGATGAATATTTATAACATTAATATGAGTATTAAAATTAATTAGAAACAAATTTAACACCATTCAAGTATGATTATTTGACTTGACAAAGGTGGAGATTAGAATTTCTAACCCCTCCCTCCCTTTTTCCTTTCTCGCAAATGCCGCTAGACTTAATTGAAAAAAAAAATAGTAACACAAAAACTTCTCAATTTGTGAATAATGATAATTTAAATACAAGGCCAAGCGATTAGTCCTAAGCATGGTTTGATGGTCATCAATGTTAAATGTGAGGTGAGATATAAAATTCAAAATTTATTTATAATTCAACTAAGTTTTATTTTAAAAAATAAATTAATGAAAGAAAAAATTATTATGGTATAACCCACTCTCAAGAAATAAAAGGAAAAAGTAATTAAAAAAATTGTAATGCATCATACTTCCTTGGATTTTTTTTGTTAATAATACAAAAGAGGCATAATAAAAATTTTAATTATTTCATAATTGAGTATTATTTGTTGATATTTTAATTTAATTTTTCATATAAAATAAATATATTGTCTAAATAATGATAAATTTGAATAAAATCTTTTATACTTAATCACAATAATTATTAAATCGGTAACTCGATAACATGTTTGGATTCATATTTATTATTTGTACAAAAAAGAAAATTCAAATAAATTGAAATCTAAATTAATTGTGGTCAAATTTCTAAAGTGGGGTGGTTAATTATTCGGGCTAAATTGTCCAAAATAGACACGGTGATCACTCGTGAAACGCGAAAATGGCCAATGGCCAGCCAATTCATTTGACTGTGCAATGCGGCCGGAGTCGCACGTGGGAAATACTACACGTACCTTTCAATCACTATTACACTTTGCATGGGTGTACGTATGATCATAGACAATAATAGACAACTGTCTTTCGCGATCTGCAAAGGACTGCTCTAATCGAGTCTAGTTTATATCAGGTGGGCCCCCGAATGAGGCTACTTTTGTCATTTGCGGCTTTTCTGTGTTTGGACGTGGAAGCTTGGCTATCCCACGGGTTAGGCTAGTCTACTACCATCGCTACATCTGTCCAATCCTGAGCGACAAGGATGACGTGCACACATCAAACACCATTGAAATATACGATATACGTTTTATATATGTTGGCCTCCGAGCCATCCGTACGTATGCTACACGTGCGCACTTATTTGCTTATTATTTTTCGTACGATTATTCCGTGCCAGAAATTAAAGCCACGACGCCTCGAATGCCTGAACTTTGTCGGAAAAATTTATGGCCGTTAGATCCATCGCCTTAATTTTAATTTTAATTTTAATTTTTTCTCGTTTGAAAGAGGGGCAACAGCTGATGATGATAAACAAAAGTAATAAATCTCTGTCGTGAGGTAGCAATTCAATTATTAAGTTATAGTGAATTATGCTCTATTTGCATCGCGGGCTATTGAATCGGAATAAACAGAAATAATTAGGTGCAGACAAGTATTATTATTATTGAGGTAAAGCCCATAAAAGAATATCAAAATTCTTAATAAAAATTAAATTTGATAAGATTTCATTTGCCAAACCTACGATGGTATTTGTCAAGAAATCTCTCATATAAAACGTGGTCTTTTTCTGAATTGTTGAGTTGATGACCACTCAAATGAATGCTAATGGACAATATATATATATATATATATATATATATAATTTAATTTAACCTACCATTTTGGATTTGTTAAAAAAAAAGTGAAGAAGGTCCAGAAATTACGGGGAGAACCCATTTTCCCACGGTGGACAGTTACAATCGGGATCAATTTTCTTTGCAAGCGTTAGCAAACAAAAATATACTCGGAACTCTTTCACATGGAGTACGTAATTAGAAAGCGACACAAAAGTGCAACAGGTTTCCAATAAATCGTGCAATTTTTCATGTAGAGAACGAATTTCCAAGAAAGCCCTCTTTTTTTTTCTCCTTTTCAATGTTAATTACTGTACCGCAATCGATAAAACCGAACAAAATATTTTTGAGTGAGCAAAAAAATATAAAAGAAAGTGTATTTCGGCTATGGTTTCAAAAGGGAAGCTAGAAAAAAACAAAAAGATCCTAAAACAGGAAAAAGAAAAGGCGAAGACAATAAAAAGAAAAGAAAGAGAAAAATAGAAAGAAAGTGAAATTTAAGCAAGAAAAAGATTTATATATATATATATATAAATAGCATTCGGATCTCTTTCTCGCTCCCTCGAGAGATGGCGTGATTTGCTTTTACTTTTTCCCTCGACAGGAATCTTTGAAAATCAAAAGCATCGCTAAAGAAGAAAAAGAAAAGAAAATATCAATAGAAAATAGAAATTGAAGGGAGAAAAAATCACTAGAAATTTATTGAAACAAGGACCAGAATTTTGGCACCCCACGTTCCATTGGATTGGGACTGTTTGGCTGCAAGTTAGTCTTTTCTCCATTGCAGGTTTTTGTGATAGAACAAAAATTTTATGAACTTTTTAATGTTCCTTTTTTTTTTTTTTTTTTTTTGGTCAATTAGCCTCCAACCTTAATGTGCAATGCTTAAAATGTAGATGATATTCTTGATTAAACAAAACTCAAATCAGATGCTGTAAGGATAAAAAGTTTTTGTACAATGTAAATAAAATTTTTATAATTATTGAGTTATTTGAGGGTTTACAATAATTAATTAGTACTGTCTTAAGAAGGAGAGAGCCAAACTACAATTAAATACTAAAAAAAATTATCATTTTTTGTTAAATTGTTGCGCTTTTGTGTGAGCGAGACCGAGTGGCTACGCAATTAGGAGGAGGCGCAGGGGAGGGGGGCATGACCAGTTCACTGTATATACATATACATATACATATATATATATATATATATATATATATATATATATATATATATATATATATTTGTCAGCATATAGAAAATCTATTTTCTTTAAAAAAAAATACAATATATTCTTCTAAAAAAACACATTACATAAAAATGCAGAATTCTAATTGACTGTATGCCCTCTCGCTTCCCTAAAACTTCTATTATGTCATCTCATCATCTCATAATATAAATAAATATTTTAAAATTTTAAATCACAATAACCGGTAACATGATGATAAGAATTGATTAGTTGAAAAATAAAGGATAATGTTATTTTTTTTTTGTCTTCAATGTAATAATATCTTTGGAATGATTTATATATTAATCGAAATTAAGTCTCTCCGTGCGAACCTTAGACATTGGTCTGACAAATGAAGACTTTATTCATAAATTTTAAAATGGGACTACAACATGGGAATTCATGGTTTATTATTGTGACGTTTTGATTCAAATAATTTATTTTTAACCAAAAGAGGATAAAAATTTAAAAGAAAAAGAAAAAAGAAAAAACAAAGAGAGACCAAATCCGATTCCAAACACGCACACAAGGCTTATTATAGCTATAGGGACCAGACCCGAGAAGTCACTGTCTGACTGTGCAGACTGGTAGGGCCAAAACAGTCTTTTGGTAAGTGGGTGTCCCTAGAAAAACAAAAGTAGAAAGCAAAGGAAAGAGAAAAGGAGAGGAAAGAGAAAGAAAAAAGGCTTAAATTTACAAGACCGTCTCACTTCCAGACGAGGATTGTGTGTTTTGTGGGCCACAGGGCATTATAAATTTGTAATTGCCACGCAGTGCAGGGGAATTTTCTTTTTTCTTTTTTTTTTTTTTTGTTTTTGGGCCCTTTTTTTCTTTTTAATTTTTCCCGTTGGCTTTCCCACATTTTCTCTCTCACTTTCTTTCTCACCGTCTGTCGTAGCCAAACAGTTCTCACTCACATACTCTCTCTCTCTCTCTCTCTCTCCCCGTCTTTCTTTCTCTCAAAACGCAAAAAAAAAAAAAAAAAAAAAAACACACGCAACATCTAGAGAAACACTCGAGCACAGCAGTTCCGTTTCTCTCTAACGCTCACTGCAATAATATGAGCAGAGGGCTCATCACATTCCACCATCGGTTATGAATCCCACCACCGACCCACCACAGCTCCAGCCGCCGCAGCCGCCGCAGCACCGCCGTCCCTCCACCTCCTGCGATCGTCACCCGGACGAGCACTTCACCGGCTTCTGTCCCTCATGCCTGTGCGAGCGCCTCGCCGTGCTCGACCACAAGTCCTCTTCCCCCGCCGCTTCTTCCTCATCCCGCAGGCCCCCCATCATCCCCACCACCTCCACCGCTACTGCCGCCCTTAAAGCCATCTTCAAGCCATCCGGCGGTGGTAACGGTAGTGGGTCGAAGCCCTCTTTTTTCCCCGAGCTACGCCGTACCAAGTCCTTCTCCGCTTCCAAAAACGAGGGATTTTCCGGCGTGTTTGAGCCCCAGAGACGGTCCTGCGACGTCCGGGTTCGAAACACTCTCTGGTCTCTGTTTAACCAAGACGACGAGCGAAACCCATCTCGAAAAGAGGCCTCCTTCAAGGCTCCTGAAATTGAGTTTGAGTCTAGAATCTCGACGTCCAGCTTTCGAGGTCCGGTTCTTGAGTCTAAAGAGGAGGAAGAAATAGAAACCGAGACCGATTATGAGAATGGCAACGACGAGAGCGGTGACATTGTAGGAGTTTTGGAAGAGCCCATTAGCATAACAGCGAGAAATTCGAATGCGAACCCAATTGCAGAAATTATAGAGGAAGAGGAACCCATTGTTATAGAGCAAGAGAAAGTGCAGGAAGAGGAGCTTAACCTGAAGCCCATGAAGGACCACATAAATCTTGATTCACAAACCAAGAAGCCTTCATCTGTGAGGGATTTTAAAGAGATTGCTGGGAGTTTTTGGTCTGCTGCTTCGGTTTTTAGCAAGAAATTGCAGAAGTGGAGGCAGAAGCAGAAGCTAAAGAAGCAGACGAACGGTGGGCTGAGGTCAGAAGCCACATTGCCGATGGAGAAGCCGATTGGGCGGCAGTACAGGGAGACCCAGTCAGAAATTGCGGATTACGGGTTTGGGAGAAGATCTTGCGATACGGATCCCAGATTCTCGCTCGACGCTGGGAGGATATCATTCGATGATTCTCGCTATTCGTTCGACGAGCCCCGCGCTTCCTGGGATGGGTATTTGATTGGAAGAACCACTTTCCCAAGAATGTCTTCAACCATGGTTTCTGTTGTCGAGGATGCCCCTGCCAACGTTGTTTCGAGGTCAGATACTCAAATCCCAGTTGAAGAACCTGCTATTCCCATGAATGCGATTAATGAAGATGAGAGAGTCCCGGGTGGGTCTGCTCAAACTAGGGAGTATTATTCAGATTCTTCGTCTAGGAGGAGGAAGAGTCTTGATAGGTCCAATTCCATTCGGAAGACAGCGGCAGCTGTGGTGGCAGAGATTGACGAGTTAAAGTCTTTTTCAAATGCTAAAGTTACTCCAGCAACTGCAGACTACTTCCATGGACAGAAGTTAGTGGCTCCTGATAGAGACTTGAGGGATTCAAACTCCAATTCCTTGAGGGATGATTGTTCTGAGGCCTTTGACGTCAGATATAGAGATCGTGGCTCCGTTATGGGGAATGGTGAAACAAAAGTAAACAAGAAGTCGCGGAGGTGGAGCAAGGCGTTTAACATTTGGAGTTTTATTCATAGGCGGAGCGTTAACAAAGATGAAGACGAATATAGGTACAGTAGAGCTAATGGGGTGGAGAGGTCTTTTTCAGAGTCTTGGCAAGAGCTAAGAGGACGACGGAATGGTGAAGTTAAAGGGGGTTTTAATCCCAAGGTTTTGAGGAGCAATAGCAGCGTTACTTGGAGGAACTCACACGGCTCTGGGGGTGCACCATTTGGCAGTGCAAGGAAGAGCAATGCGGAGACCAATGGTAACGGAAATTTAAGAAAGAAACGGGAAGAGTTTGTTTTGGAGAGGAATAGGAGTGCAAGGTATTCACCAAACCACGTTGACAACGGATTGTTGAGGTTCTACTTGACGCCAATGAGGAACAGTCGTAGAACTGGGTGGGGAAAGAGCAAGTCCAGTCAGGCACATTCCATTGCAAGGAGCGTATTGCGATTGTACTGAACTGGAGAGGTCCCTAAGTTGTTTCTTTGGTTTAATGTTAATTTTGGTGCATTTATTGTGTAAGCACACTTGCCTTAATGTAATTCTTCGTGGGTTCGGTTGGTTGGTTGGCTGGGTCAAAATACCTTTAAATTTGTTGCCTGCATTGCTTCTTTGGAACTGTTCAAATAACAAGAATTTTCGATGTTATCTTCTCTTCATTCGACGCTCTGGTTTCTCTCTAACCATCCTCTTACTTGCTACTCTTCCTTTTACTTTTTATTTTAGAAAAACGGCATGTTGTTGTGTTATTTAGCCTTCTCTTAGTTCTTGCCATAACAGGCTGGGACATAGAGAACATGGGTGCAAATATGTGCTGATTTGGTATTTTGGATTCAATTGGGGTTGTATTTCATCCTTGTCCTACATGGAGCTAGCCGATAGCTTGTTGATGAAGGCTGCAAAGCTCTTTCAGAGCATCTTGCTAGAACATTTGGCATATTGCAAGTTCTTTGGGGACAAAAAGGCATGATGATGTGGGCTCATGCTCCCTGCCGTTGTCATTGGTCCCAAATTGACGGGCAGAGGACAGCAGTGTGCTACCAATTCCTTCGCTATCAACTCCTCAGGCACTACTTTCGTTATTTGTATACCTAATAAATTTCTCTGCAAGATCATTGAGTCGCGCCTCCAGCTTCAATCGTCCATCTATCTCTCTTGAAGCACGAGGTTGGTCCTCTCTGCTGACTAAAGAAAGAAGGCCAATTCTGCCATTTTTGCATGAAGCCACAGCGGACGACGATGTTGACACTTTTTTTCTTTTTCCTGGCTTGAAAAAATAAAATAAAAAACCCCATGTTATTTTCTTCATTTCTTTTTCTTCTTTTTCATTTTTTGTAGCAATGTCTAAGCTAAAAACATGAAGTCAATAACAAGAATACAGGAAGCCTTCTAGACTCCTCTTAAAAGTCTGGTAGTAATGCCCATGATTCTCTCCCTGAAGAAAAGATACGGTTTTTCTTTAATGAGAATTTAGACGAAACCTACACGAGTTCATTGCCAACAATACGAATTGAACTCAACGGAAGCATAGGTTGCCAGCATCTGGAGCACTGAACTCCACTGAGGACATTATCCAAGTACGTTTCATCCCATCGGTTCACCGCTATCAGTTGACTCCAAGGTAGTTGGTCCTGACAGTCGATGGGTCCGTGCCTTTCAGTGTTGTTATTATTATTATTTTTTGTCCCTTGACAATGTACCTTAGATTCGCCTTCCAAATTCATTTATACGTTCAAATGCCAATCTCAACTAATACACTCAAGATTGAGAAGAGAGCCTGAAAGGAAACAAAACCAAATCTAACCATAAATCTTGACTAGGAAATACAGAAAACTAGTTATAGAAGTTACAAGTTTGATCCCATTACCGAAAGAAGAACCGATCTAAGCAATTATTATTTCATGTGAATAAAATTTCCATGGAGGAAGGGTTTGGGGTCGGGCTTTCTGCTTTTCTCTATGAATTCCAATGATCAACAATTTCACCTCGCCTCTAAATCTAAAGCCAATGAGTGACTGGGAAAAAAACATCCCAACATGCTACCTCATGGATAAAGACTGAGAGAATTAAAGAGAGGAAAAGGTAGAGAAAGGGGCTCGTGACCCGAGGAATGTCAAGGGGAGGTGTATTGCAATAATTTGATTAACATTACTTTAGGTTATTAGCTTATTTGAGTACGAACTACTTTTTTTTTTCTTTTTGGGCTACAATATTTGTGAACGATTGCTTAATCATGTGGAAATTGATTTTTTTTTTTTTTGGTTTGTTGGAAATTGATATTTGTGCTCTAAGAAAGATCCATCTCGCACCCCAAGTGGTCCGGGCCAGCACTTTACAAAATGAGGGGGTCCACTA